>CM061537.1:68771963-69067349 GCA_030545055.2 Neoaliturus tenellus | reverse complement strand
GGTAATGCACTGTTGCCAAATCTAACTGGAAACATATTTTATTCTTTATTAAATATGGTAAACATAACCACAAATGACAACATTGCCTGTTGAGAGGTAGAGGTGGTGAGGGGGGTCACAGGTGTTACAATTCCCATCGGATTATTTTCATGAACCTTAATACAGTAGAAGCATAGTTTTGTGCTGATTCAATTATGGATTTCTAACACGAGTTAATTTATTTTGACACTTGTCGCTTGAAAAAAAAAATAAAATTGAACTAAAATCAATGCAGAGGGTTTATATACGTTGCTTCAAGTTATAACTCAACATATTGGTGTTAAAGAAAACCCCGTTTTCCTAATGCTCGGTTAGGCAACGTACCGGTACTGTGAGAAACTTCATGCCGCTGAAGCAGGCGTCCAAGTCTCTGACGCAGCAGTAGTGGCTATCCAAGGTCATAGGTCACATTGTCCAAGGTCACATTGTAAGATCACAACACTAATTGGTTCAGTTGATACCTACAAGCTTTTCCTCTGGCATTTGATATATTCATAAACTTTTTATAACTATGCAGCACTGAATAATATTTATACGTCTTGGTGGTTAAATATTTACTTTCCTATTATACTGTATTTGTATAGGCTAAAAAAGTCGGTAGCACAAACATAAGGTGGTTAATTTAATTTAATAAAATAAAGTATCATAATGTGAATAACATTTTTAACATTTGAAAAAGTATAACAAAATTACTTGATGTTATGATCAAAGAAATGTTACTGAACGTTAAACATGTAAAATTTCGTACTTTTTATGGCCTATTTTCATCACTAACGTATATATTTCGGCGAACATTCAAATTCTTGTTTTAGATCTCCATTTCACTAACCTTGGCAACCAAAGGCTTCAATTTAAAACCCCAATTGAAGTCAGAAAATGATAGAAACGTTACCGCTGGCAAGGTTTATATTTAAAACCAATCCTTTTTACTCCGAAAGGTATAAGAGGACGTATTTATTTTCAGATTTAAATATTAAATATTTTTGTCTTATTGTATTATAAGATTGGGATAAAAATATATTTTAAGAGTAAATTATTTATTTTATTCTTTTAGTTATCGACGAGCAAAAACTATTATGTAGTACCGACCAACTAGTTTGTTTGAAACCCTATTTTCCAATAGCTTTGACCTTAATCCTCCTTTGTTATAATGAACAATAGGTTGATTGGAGAGTTTCTACAGTAGTTTCCAACAAAATTGAAATATTATCCGGATTCACAAAATGAACTTTGGCTAAAGCCAAAGCAAAGTTATAAAAAATTTTATTAAAAAAAAAGATATATTATTAACTGTTTTGCTTTTCAAAAAACATTTATTATTGAGCATTTATTTATTTTATAAATTTATAAACCTCAAAAAACTTCAACAAATATATCAACTCTTTTAAAAAACATTTTATAACTTTGTTTTTCCTTTGAATTGATATAACATTAAAACGCTAACATCATTAGTTAACCTTGATATGTTAAGTTTTAAAATCATTACTATAAAGGTTTAAGTTTACCTGAGTCTGCCGACGTGATTCTCTGTCTCCTTTCTAGGTGACGCGTTTCGAGTATTAAATACTCATTGTCGAACCTTACCTACGAGAACACTTAATACTCGAATACTCTTAATGCACTTAATACTCGTATTTAATACTCGAAACGCGTAACCTAGAAAAGAGACAGAGAATCACGTCGGCAGACTCAGGTAAACTTAAACCTTTATAGTCAATTCAAGTGATTCGGAGACAAAAAACTCTAAAATATGAAGTTTAAAATCATTGTTTTATCACGGTACTATTTAAATAATAGCAAATTAGTAATACAACATACAGCAATGAAAATCGTAATCTTGTTTTTTCATGTCCTTGGAGAAAATTCACGATATGGCAGGATTCCAACGACTCAAACCTCGTTCACAAAGAATAATACAATTTACTATTTCTTTGTCAAGATTGGTAATTTTGTTTTTAGATGCAATACTACTTGAAATATAAGCAACGAAAAGCAGTAGTTTTTTATAATCGACACGAATAATTAATTAAAAATAATAGTACATCCCTAGAAATCTGATAACAAACTTCTTGAGCCCCCCATCAGTCGATTTTAAAGAAACCGTTCAATAAACACAAATCAGTCCAAAGTTTTATAATCAACAACATAAAATCATTATTATAAACAAAATAATGAATTTTACTTTTTAACCAATATTTTTGTTTCAATGTCGATAAAATATAAATCTTAAGTTAAGAAGAAAACCTTGAGATTTAATGTTCATGAAATTTTCTTCTATAAGGTTGGCAACCCGTCGGGATATTCATCGGTGTAAGCGGCAGTCAGCTGACACCGCTTGTTAACAGCTGATTGACGTCAACTCGTTACATTTCTAGGTTATGTCTACCTTCTCGATCTTTCTGAAATTTTAATGATGTGCAAACATACTTGATCATATCTAATGAATTTTCTCTTATATACTTTATAACATTAAAAATAAATAGTTTAGTTTTAACAATTAGAAATTTTAACCTGATTCTTAAATAACTCCTGAAAAAATCTACCCTGAGAACACGAAACATGATATTTAGAACGAAATTTTATCTCGGAATGTTTAACGTGGCTGAAGCACTGCTGTTAGCTGGCCAAACAATGGCCGACGACTTTCTGCCCAGGACAAAAGCAGTTTTAGATCGCCAGAACAAAGGTTAAGTTGCGACGTATGAATATTTTAGCCAGACCTAGTTATCTCACTGCATTATAGTCGAGGAATAATACAATTTTGTTATCTCTGCAATTAGTATGATTATATTACACAGTCACGTTTGGATTTTCCTCACTTTCATTTCTTGTGTTGCTTCCTTTCATTTCTTGTTTTATAAATATTTATTTTTTAAATTAGACATAATGTGTCTTTCTAACTATACAACATTTTTAAAGTTGGTTTATTAACGATAGTCAAGATATTTCGATCCATACTAAAAATACGCGAGTCTCTAAAGGCTTTTAGCGAAATATAGTTTTATAAATGGCACAACAACGTTTTGGTAGTCTACACTGTAATTATTAGGGCCTTTCAATATTTGAAATGTCGCAATAGGAAGCCCAAGACCAGCATCATTACAGAGCAGGGTTATACAATGGCCCTCGCACAATGCCTACACCAGCCCTACCTCTGGATTATTCACTTTCACTGTGACACTGTACACTACAACTTTCAACATCTACAGCGCTGGTTTAAATTTGCATCGACACGAGTTGGTGGTTTCAACAAGCGAACATCGCCAACTTGTTTTTGTAATTAACTATATACTTTTTTCAAAAATTTTAAAGGTGAGTTTAAATGCAAATGTTTATTTTAATACCACTTTATAATATTGTACGAATAAATCGACAAATGATATACCGTATTAGAAACATTTAAAATAATCATTAGAATATTTTTAAGTAGTAATGAGTGTTTAGAATACGAGCAACTGGGAAGGTGATAGGTTGAACCCAAGTTTCCGTTTATCTTAGAAACTGCTCTAGGCACAGGAGATTAATTTCGCTTTAACTTTAACCAAGTTTGACTTTCCTAATGAAAGTCGACTCTTCTAATCGAACGTCACACACGTTTAAGAACATGATAAAATTATTATGTTAACTTCGTTATATTTGAGCCTGTTTCATTATTATAGTTAGTTGAGGAGTTCTTCGTTTACTATAAAATAAACGTTTGATTTTATGCCGTGTAAACCGATAGTTATTGTTACTTTTGTAATTGGGAACAATTGTTGAAAGAGCGTCCTAAAGTAGCTAACGTTGAAAAGAATTCGACAGTTTAAATACAGGAATAAGACTTTGTTTATTTATTCACATCAATTTTATACGCATTATGCTTATAACACCCCCTGCCAACTTGATATTGAATTACATTAAAACCATCGGATCAAGCATTTACCAAGATTACAAAGATACCAAACTATAAGCACGAAACATGTTTATTTTCGACACAATCCAAGCGGTACGATCACATTCGATAACCTCACTCCCGCACGCCAGCGCCGCGGGTGCCGTATCACACCGCCCGCACGTTACCGCACGTTGCCGCACCCCCTCCAACGGCAACCCCGAACACTCGAGCCAAGGTCGCACGGCCGGATGACTGAGGTGATAAGATGGCGGGTAGGTTAGGCCCGCGCGAGGGCAGCGCGTCGACTGCAGAATGATCGTGAGTGCGCGTGCGCCGGCACGATCACACCTCATCGATTGTTGTACGGCCCTCATTCACCTCGGAGGCCTTGACCCATTCAGAATTCAGCTCACTTTCCAGCTTCCTGTGTCACGGGTGACGAGGGGAAACGATTCAATTAGGAAGACTCTCAAAGGGCGAATCGTGTTTTCCCTGCCGCAATCTGTTTTCCCGACTGTTACTTTTGCAGCGTCGATAAGCTTGGTTTGGACTATCAAAATTATTACATTAAATTATAGTATTGTCCATCTTTAGGACGATTTACCGCTATTACATAAAACGTACACCAAGTAAATTCCGAAAACATAGGCTACAGTGTCGGGTGAGTTTTAATCACTTATAAACAATAGAAAAGTAAATAACAAATACGGTACCGTTTCGAAAGTACGATTTTTATTCGAACAATTTTTACAAAAAGGGAAAGCTTGAAATACGGAATTTATGTACCATTTATTTCGATTGGCTTAAATAATAAACTGTTAAATATTGAATGAATGGAATAAACGAAAAACTGCAGTATCATTACTCTAAAGTTTTTGTTACTATGTGTTCAAAGTTTGGGAAAAGAATGGTTGTCATTTTTTTTAAAATAATTGCTTTCTACGTAGGCTCATCCTAGTTCACTCAGCTTTCTCGAATTAAACGAAACTATGTCTGCGTTTAACTTAGGAAGAAAGTTTTTATTATTAAAAATTGTGTGCAAAATCGATAAACCAAAAATTTACATTGCTGTTTCGTTAAATAATGAGTATAGTTTGATACTCCCATTTATTTGTTGTGAAATCTTCAACGTCAAATACCATAAAGGAGTGGAGGAAATGTTTTCGCCTTCCCTCCACCCCCCCCCCTCCCCCCACCCCACCACTAGTGATGCACCTGAGCAGCTGAGCACCTGAGTGGCATCGAGCTGAGAATCTGTTTAATTAAGGGCAGAGACAGGGGAAATGAAGAGTGCCAACGCTCCTTAGTTATGTAAATGACGAAGGTCACCGCCGCTCCGTCCTGGGTGTGGTTGAACGGCGTGGCAAAAACTGTCTTTATTGTTTATCGCCTAAACATTAGTAAAATATTTTTGCTTTTTTATGATGAACGAGTTATAAAATTAAAGAGTTTTATCTATTCAAACGTGATATCGTCTCTCGTATATGTCAACTCATTATTTAATCACTTTGTAGCACATTTTATTCTAACTATGATAATCCGGTCATAAAATTATATGATATCGAATGATTTCCATTATCTTACTTTCTAATTATAACCACATTTTCAATATTTAGTGTTGGCGTCTTCTAATATATTTTTCTTTAAAAAGGGAACTGATTTATTTTTGCCTCAAGTTAATATTTTATTTTTAAAAAATCGTTAAACCTTTTTTCGTAGTTTGTCAACTAAGAAGGGGGTCTCTTCTGTGAGGTATATTTACCCTCCGGTAGAGTTACCTTGAGAGGAATTGTACCATTCGACTCACTGGAAACTTTTCTGTCCGGCAACTCATCATGTAAACTAATCTAAACTAAATACAATATTATTAGGTATTACCGTGAAGATCAAAAAGTTCCGTGAAGATATGAAAAAGTTTCCAGTCAAAAGGCCTTCCCCTTGCACCGCTAAAGATCCTTTACACATTTTACCATACCTACCAACCAAACATCTATTCCAACAGATGAAGGGTATTAAAGATGGAAACTATTTGAAGCTAAAACTTAGTCTTTGTATAAATTTATTTTTAAAAAATATCAGAAAACTTATTGGCATTCGCTTGAAATTTTTTAACCAATTTTGTACTTTTTAGAACACAAATTTAGAAACTTTCTAAACCTTCATGAAAATTTTGATGAAGTTTTTTTTTCAGAATACTTAATGGTTTGACTAAACTAATCAAAACACCATTAAAATCCTCGATTGTTTAAATTGCTTTAAAAAGGCTAGAATGTAGGCCATCTGTTCTAAACTCGGGACGGCATTCAATTAGCTGAGGTCGGCATCCGGCAGACATCCGACCGGTGCCCGGATGAAGTCAAGCTTCTATCGATTTCCACTCATCTTTTGTCTACGACAAACTTTGCACAAAGGCTCCATTGTCACTACTCCATTGCATTCCTTTTAAAACAAGACTAAAGTTTCTAAAACATAGAAAACTACTTTACCAGTTATTATAAGTATGCCTATTCCAAACGGGGTTGAATGCCAAAGCATAATATACACGACAAGTAATAGACCTCACGTTTTTAGTGTGTCTCTGTGTTTTAAAAATAATATAGGGTTAATATTGCTCTCATTTCCAAATTCACAAGTAGTAAAACTATAACTACAAACTATAGACTTTTTCAAGGCGAATTTATAGTGGTTTTCATCACTAGGAGCAAATATGACAAAGTGGCTCTTTTTGGTGCTCAATTGTGTTTTAAAAGCGAAGTTCATCTGAGCACTTTTTTATCATAATGCGGAATCATACTTTTTTCGTTGAAAGTTTTAAAATTTCAGCGTACTAATTTAGTATATTCCGAACCTTAAACACTTAAAAATTATAAAACAAAGAAACTGCTTTTAATAAAACTATAAAATAGGGTATAGAACAGGTATAGACAAATTTCCATCCAAGAGACCAAGATGCTCAGCACTCGTATCGTAACTGTAAACATGTATCGCATTTATTTTCACTGTTAAAACCCACTATCAATTTTCTACTTTTCCTACTGGTTTAACCAAATTATTAATACTGTACTAGACTACCTCGCATTAATGATATACAGTGTCCCCCCTGTATGCGAGATGGGTGTATTTATTATTGATTATATTTATACCTCATAACTGTGTATATATGTGTGCAAAACCTATTGTGAGAAGTTTTCATCAATATACTATACACAAATCGCATTAACAGTTTCCAGCAAAACAGTTTTCAGTGGGATCATAGCAAACGTTATCTGTTCAAGCGATTCGATCATTTCCGCCATTGACAACATGTAGCTGGTTCTACTGGCAATTACAGCTACCTCACATTCCACTTAGCGCATTCAACCTGAGCTTATCAAGTTTGATAACAGCTATTGAATACGTAACTACATTCATATGATACCGCTGCTGAATAGCGTAATGACGTCAGCCTATGAAACCCGCCAAGTAAATTATTTATACAAATTTTTCGAAATGGTCGATATTTAAGAATTTTTTTTCATCTCAAAGAACTAATTAATATATTAACAATATGCCCACTGCTAATTGCAACATGACCTAACCAACAAATCTGCTTTCCCGGTTACACGACAAAAAGCTATTAAATGTGTCGGATACAAGGTATGATAGTTTGAATTTGCTGTCGGTGAAAATTTCCCCATTGTATCATGGGGATATATTTTCTTGTGTTAGTACCCCATGCATAGTACTAACACAAGAAATTTACGACTCCCTCCCATTGACTATTATTCCTGCGAATTAGCCTATAATGATAGACTATTTTAGCAGATAGCTATAAAATAATGTGTGAGTAATTGCATTTTCTGCCTCTCCGGAAAAAATCTATTTTTATTTGATTTCCTTCATTTATTTTTGTTCGGATTGATTGATTCTTTTTAATGTTTGTTCTCCTACCTTAATCGCGAACGTTTAAACTGTGAGTAATATAGAATAAAATGCGTTTTTCAGTAAACACAGTACCGCATTTCCCGCTAGGCCCACTAGGCCCAGGCCTAGGGCGCAAAATTTTAGGGGGCGCAAAATTTTGCGGGGTTAAAAAGGGGAAATTTTGGTATTCATACGCGTAATTATTGCCGTGTAAACGCCTGCGAATTAGGGCGACGCAACGCAAGGCTCGTGCAGACCTTTCTGCGTTGCTTTGCGGAGCGGCGGCGGCCAAATGAAACAAATAGTTTTTTTACATCATCCAAATAAAGTTTTAACCGTACCAACAGTTATTATTTATTTAAATCCCGCGGTTACACACATTTTTCTTTCAATACAATATGGTATTGTCAATGTTTCACTTCAACATTGAATTTTTGAAGAAGTGAAGAAGATTGAAGAAGTGAAGTAACAGTGACAGGTTATATGCCAAGTACTGTGAAAATATGACACTATTTTAGAGGATTAGTTTTATTTAAAATATCTCAATATATATTTGTGTATACAGTATGTCATCAAACCCCGCCCCCGTCACTGACTATGCATATTTGTATTCTACACATCAAAATAAAAATCTTAAATGTGTAGTGGCCTATATTTTTTTATTTCGGCTCTGTTGAGCCACTCACTATCTACCACTTTTGTTTTTTACACTTAATTTTTATATCCGTGACGGATTACTATAAAATTAATTCAATATTTGGCATTAAATTTTATTACATAAATGTTCATTTACAGGGGAAAACATTTTCCAAATACTGTATTTTTATAAAATTGTCATCATTAAAAGAAATTAACTCAGATATTTCAAAAAAGTTCCGGTAAAGTTGAACAATATTTTACAGGAGACAAAAATTTAACAAAATAAATTATACAACCAATGATACCAAGATAAGGATTTAACAAAAGTAACTGAGCTATTCAAATTTGTCTGTATAAAAACCTCGATTTTATTTTAATTTATGCAAATTAAGGTTATTTTATTAAAAAAACCTACAATAAGCTACAACGGCGGCACGGCACAGACGGATGGGCGGTGCGGTAACGCAATTTTTAAAAGTTTTTAACATTGAAACTCATAAGAGTGCACGATCCACGGCGATTAGGCACGCAACGGACACTCCCGGACGATTCGCACCTACCGCGGTTTTACAAAAGATTTGGGAGAAGGAATCTCAGGACATTTCCGAGCTACCTTACCAACCGTGACGGCTCTCCGAGACGGATGGTACGTTATTTTCATCGTTCTACCCAGCTCGCAATAGTATATTAAGTTGTTAAAACGACTGATCTCTTTTGACGGAAAGTGCGGATGGCCGGAACGCCGGGTGTCCGCTAGTAACACAGAATAAGTGCGAGTACGCGCAACCGTTCAAAAAACTGCGGGCCGTGCCATGACGCCCGCCCGAGCCGTGCCGCCGTAGTGCATAGCTCCGCTATTTGTTTTGTTAGCTCTGTAGAATCTTGGTATTTTTAGTTGGTTTAATAAATCTGTCAACCTTTTTCTCTCTTGTAAAATGTTGATACAATTTGCCGGTTTTGAGATATTTGGACTTTAAGTGGCTGTCATTTTGAAACTACAAGTAATCGAAAAAAATCGTGACTTTATTTATATTCAGTGGCCGGTATTGCGGCAGGGAGGGCGCAACTGTTTTATGTGCCTAGGGGCGCCGTTAGGCTAAATGCGGCCCTGAGTAAACATGTCTTAAATAGAACCACATTTTTTGTGAATATTAAATTAACTTACTATTTTGACTAATCTGAAGCCAACTGCCAAAATAAATTTTCATAATTTGATTTTATGTATACTGTTACGCTTGAAACTTTATAAACAATAAAGAAATTAGGAGATTTTCTTACGAAACTTTTAAGACAACCCCCTTCCCCACCAATGATTCTTCTGGCGAATAGTAGGGGTCTTCAAGAAAGAAACAGTGTTTTAAGAAAAATATTTGAAAACTAACCACTATTTTAAACATCAATTATTTTTTCATATATCTAGCTGTTCAGCCCTAGGTCAACTTTTGAACTTTGATCTGTATTTTGTTCAACGCTTGATACTTTAATGATTAGAGGCACCCCCTAAGGAGGCATGGGGGCGGAGCCCCCATCGAGCCGTATGCGAGATTTATCTTTATATATCGCCATAAACACTCATCGTATTATAGTTGTTGTTGTTGTTGTTATTGGTGGATAAGGAGAAGTCCGGCGCTCCAACCACTACGCCGCCTCCGACTCACCCATACTCGGTACTCTTTTGTAATAAGTACTTATACATTTATGAAAAATCATTCTAACCCCCACAACATTTGTGGTTATCCCGAGGGCCGAACGCCATTAACTTAAACTTAGTTTCATACAATATTAAACATATGATAACTTGATTCAAACTTAGGGTCACTGTCCAACAAATCAAATTTACCATAAGTTTTATATGAGTTAAAATACTTTTAATATTAACGTGTTTTGGGAAAGCATTGATATTTTTTTTCAAAATAAATGTAGGAATATTTAACCTTTTTTATATAAAATTAAGTTTTTTGTTTAAAATTTGAAAACAAATGCAATACATTAATTTTATTATTAAATTTTATTTGGGTGCGAAAATAACTAATAAAAATTTTTGTTTAAGGTCTATATTGAAATCATAAAAAAAGAATTTTATGACAAAGAGACAAAAATATTATTCAAATATAAATCAGAAATACGATAAGTTAAAACTTAAAGTTAATAGGACGACAAAACCTAGCGATTCTGGAACCAAGATTCTTCTTTCCTCAGAAGTAAGTAGCTTCTAATTACGTTCTGATATCTTTAACGGAAATAGCGAGTTCAGTTTAATGTTTTTGGTTTAATTAATATTTTCTTTGATCTTTCTAGTAGCTCTGGTTTATTTTTCTTATGAAAATAAACTCTCTTCAAACGTGCAATGTAACCATGTCACATTGTAATATTTTATAATTTCATATTACTTTTTTGATTTTTTTAACATTCTTATTTTTTCTATAAAATATAAGAGTTTTCTTATATTTTACAATTAGTTGTGAATATTATAATAGAAACCCCCGATTAAATGGTGTTACAATTCAACGTTTTCCATTCCAGTTGAATGTGTTGGATGTAACACCAAAACAGTCTAAGCGTGAGCGACAGTGAGCGAGGTAACCCAATTATGAGACGCGGCTGTACGTGGAATAACGTGAACGTAAAGACACAGAGCTGTCTAATGACTGACAGAGAGCGAGATAACCCAATTATGAGACTCAGCTGTACGTGGGATAACGTGAACGTAACGACACAACAACTGTCTAATGACTGACAGTGAGCGAGGTAACCCAATTATGAGACACAGCTGTACGTGGGATAACGTGAACGTAACGACACAACAACTGTATAATGACTGACAGTGAGCGAGGTAACCCAATTATGAGACACAGCTGTACGTGGGATAACGTGAACGTAACGACACAACAGCTGTCTAATTACTGACAGTGAGCGAGGTAATCCAATTATGAGACACAGCTGTACGTGAAACAACGTGAACGTAACGACACAGAGCTGTCTAATGACTGACAGTGAGCGAGGTAACCCAATTATGAGACACAGCTGTACGTGAAATAACGTGAACGTAACGATACAACAACTGTCTAATGACTGACAGTGAGCGAGGTAACCCAATTATGAGACACAGCTGTACGTGGGATAACGTGAACGTAAAGACACAGAGCTGTCTAATGACTGACAGTGAGCGAGGTAATTCAATTATGAGACTCAGCTGTACGTGGGATAACGTGAACGTAACGACACAACAGCTGTCTAATGACTGACAGTGAGCGAGGTAACCCAATTATGAGACGCGGCTGTACGTGGAATAACGTGAACGTAAAGACACAGAGCTGTCTAATGACTGACAGTGAGGGAAGAACCCCAAATTTGAAACTCGGCTGTACGTTTGTTAACGTGAACGTAACGACACAGAGCTACCTAATGACTGACAGTGAGCGAGGTAGCCCAATTATGAGACTCGGATGTACGTTTGTTAACGTGAACGTAACGACACAACAGCTGTCTGATGACTGACAGTGAGCGAGGTAACCCAATTATGAGACTCGGATGTACGTTTGTTAACGTGAACGTAACGACACAACAGCTGTCTGATGACTGACAGTGAGCGAGGTAACCCAATTATGAGAATCAGCTGTACCTAGGATAACGTGAACGTAACGACACAAAATCTGTCTTATGACTGACAGTGAGCGAGGTAACCCAATTATGAGACACAGCTGTACGTGGGATAACGTGAACGTAACGACACAACAACTGTCTGATGACTGACAGTGAGCGAGGTAACCCAATTATGAGACACAGCTGTACGTAGGATAACGTGAACGTAACGACACAACAGCTGTCTGATGACTGACAGTGAGCGAGGTAACCCAATTATGAGAATCAGCTGTACGTGGGATAACGTGAACGTAACGACACAAAAGCTATCTGATGACTGACAGTGAGCGAGGTAACCCAATTATGAGACACAGCTGTACGTGGGATAACGTGAACGTAACGACACAACAGCTATCTGATGACTGACAGTGAGCGAGGTAACCCAATTATGAGAATCAGCTGTACGTGGGATAACGTGAACGTAACGACACAACAACTGTCTAATGACTGACAGTGAGCGATGCAACCCAATTATGAGAATCAGCTGTACGTGGGATAACGTGAACGTAACGACACAACTGCTGTCTGATGACTGACAGTGAGCGAGGTAACCCAATAATGAGAATCAGCTGTACGTAGGATAACGTGAACGTAACGACACAAAATCTGTCTAATGACTGACAGTGAGCGAGGTAACCCAATTATGAGACTCGGCTGTATGTGGAAAAACGCATCTTTCTCCTGCATCGTTATTCCGCAACTTGAACCATCATTCATTTTGACCTAATTGTTGGTTATTAATCATTAACTTATAACGCCCTGGACTAATTACAGCGTATTTTAATATTTTTCATCCAGGCAATAAAATCATATATTTTACAATATGACAGCATATCAAAAGTTTGTCATACATGTTTACAGACTAATAGCCTACTCATAAAATAAAATGAAAAATTAAATTTATATAAAAATAACGCATATGCAATACCTACTCAAGGAAGGCCTACTTGTAAAAGAGCTTCATAAACCCTCTCATGTACCCATCTTAAATTATCCTGCTATTTGAACAACAGTATAATAATTATCTTTAGTACAATATTTAAAGATTAATTTGTAAACTTATTGGAATTTAAGTATGTAAATTATAACTATGGTAACGGTCAAAATAATATCCCGTAGTTTTATTTTAACACATATTTCAAATTCTGTGTCAAAATAATTTTATTTTGTATTCATAGAAACATAAAAAGTCATATTTTTAATCAAAATTTCATTGCGGTTGTACGTGTGACGATTGATAATACAACAATTTGCACATTAGGAATATTAGGATTCTCGCAACTACTCAATTTTTTTCTTGTCAATTATTATTTTATTTGGTAACTAAAATCCAACTCGAACATTACCACTATCTCCCGTTAGAATGACAATGTCGTTATGTATCACATTGCTGATCCAACGCTAATGAGTTACTTTGAAACAACAATAACTTCAGCGGATGAAAAAACAAACCATTGCCTGAAATAAACGCCAGAATTAAACAAAAATTATATATAACCCCCTTTTTTTAATTCATATGGATTACGTTCAAAAGCAATCCGGATGAATAATTAAAACTAAATTTCAATAACACTATACCAGGCTAATTTGATATTTTACGCTTCTAATGTATCTTGGATTTGTATTCTGTAAATTCATGAACTGTGAGGGATCAGCTATGACCCGCCCCTCGGCAACAGCATAATGCATAAGTGCTGAGCTGGCTTGCAGGGGTACCCTGAGTAGACGGGACTGTTATTGTTATTGTTATTGCAAGGGACGAATATGACAAACTAAAGATTGACAGAGCCTCGCCTAACACAACAACCGAGATTTATTCTATACTTTGCCAACAACTTATATGGTATATACCGATTTTGATAAACCGGTGATATTAATTTATAAACTAATTACGATGTATACTTTGGACAAAATTTCTCTGACTTTTAAAATTGTCTATGTGAAATGTCGCTATAAATTTACACTGCACTCCTCTCTTCATGCCAAAGGTTTTAACGCAATATTTAATTCGTTTTCGTTGCAAATTTATTGCTTAGAATTAATGTTAAATAATGTTATGTTTAGACATTTTCTATTTTATTTGGGATTATTACACCATATATCCTACCAATACTATTGATGGAAAACTTTATATTTGTATGAACTAACGTTTAATTCAACAACGCAAAAACCTGTCTACAAATTAAGTTAAAAGTTTTTCAAGAATAGAGAAAAAATATTGCACATTATCAACGTTTTTTTTTTATATAGCTCCGCTCCACAGCATTTAAAAATTCCATGTTATTCCCATGGAGTTGATGGTTCAACAAATTATACAATAGACTGATATCTCAGAAAAGCACGAATACACTTTATTAAAGAATAGGTAAATGTAAAGAAGAGGTGGGTAAGTGAAGCGAACAGCCAATCATGGAGACGGGTAAACGAAGCGAACGAGCCAATCCTGAAGGCAGGTAAACGGAGCGAACGAGCTAATCCTGGAGAAGAGTAAACTGAGCGAACGAGCGAATCCTGGGGTTCATGAGCGAATTGAACAAGCTGATTCTGGGTTCAACTGAGCAGAGCGAAAGAGCTCAACCCAATAATGAGTTAGTGCAACGAACGAGCTCTCTCTAATGTTATTTGTATATAATCTTTTTCTATTTAAATTTCCGTACCGGAACCGGAAAAGCAGATAGTTAATGATAAATGCACAAATATAAGGAGTAAACCCAAAAAAATATTTCTTTTGTTTGCTTTAAAATAACTGTACTTACAATGTAAAACCTTTAGATAAATGTAAAATAATGGAACTAATGAAATAGGCCTAAATGACATATATTTGCAAAGCAATTAAGTATGTATAGGAAATATTTTTTTAGTAATTCATTTTATGATGCAAAAAACTCAATAAGTAAAACCACTTTTTAATAAAAATAGTTAGTAATCACAATGCATGGTAATACCTTGAAGGTTCCCAGGCAGCTGCTGCTCGCCAAGGTACAGTAGCCTGTCCCGGCCGCACGGCTTCACGGATTTACAACTTTAATTTAATCGACAATATTTCGTCGCCTCCGCCGGGACATCGCAAACTCTGCATTCGCTTTAATTACTGAAGTTGGTAACATTTTTATTTCCAAGGTAAATTTTTCTAAATACCATCAATCCTCTAACGTTATTTATGCAATCTGAGACCCGAGTTTTAACATAAGCTATAGAGAATACAATATTGTATATCATTAAAAAACTTTTATCAAATTACTTTTTTATTGTTTTAAATTAGCAATTACAGTTAATCTACTAACAATATACTTAAAAGTCTCTTATATACCTTTTATAACTAAATTTATATTTATTTTGTTTAATAATTATGTTATGATAATTATCCTACGCTGCTAATATGCATTCAATATTTAACTCTTTTGAGACTAAAACATAACATTAAAAAATTCGCGACTGCTATTTAAAAATGTGTTTTCGTTACTGCACGTAAAGCAGTGGTTTTCCGTTCTGTTATTAGTCGGTGGTTGTCGTCTCCAAAAAAAGAGTATACAGGATCTGTTGTTTTTTTTTTTTTTTTTTTTTTTTTTAGTGCGCTCTCAAAATTTGTGTTTGTCTCAAACAAAATTTCGTTCTAATCGAAAAACAAATAATGATAATGTAAGCAAAATTTAATTTTATTCTGTACTAAATTTTAAATGTAAGATTTTGACATATCATTCATTTGGCTTGACCTATTTTTATAACTATTGAATATAAATATGAATAATGATATTTTAATTAATTCATTATTTTAAAATTAATTACTATTTTATATTTTTGCAGTATGAAAAACGTTGTACTTCACCCAGACTGTAAGTATTTTTTCATCATACCGCGCGCAGAACAGCCGTTTTTTAGCCAGTATTTAGTTCACGAAGTTGGTCTTTTCTGTAGCCTTTTAAAAGTGCACCGAAAATACATCTGTTAATTTTTTTCCATGCGCTAACCTCAAAAGTTGTTTTTTACTCAAGCAAAAATCATACTAATAATTAAAAACAAATAAGGACTATGTAAACAAAAAACGACTTGCAGACTACAAATTTAATGCAAGATTTTGACTTTTCTTTAAATCAACGTATACATCAGTTGTTTATAAGGCATATTTAAACTAAGATTGAAGTCAACTGCTAAACGTAAAGATAATAAAAAAATTTTAATTAATTTAATTTTAAATTAGTTATCCATTTTATATTTTTGCAGTATTATGAATAACTTTGTTCATCACTCAGGCGGAAAGTTTTTTTTTTTCTGTGCTTAATCGCTCTTCCAGCATACAGAAAAAATCCACTTTTCGTCCTAGTGATGAAAACTAATATTTCGGTGCTTGATTGCATTGCGCACAAACACATTTTTATAATAAACCATGTGTAAAACGCGATTGCGCACAGAATAAGACCATTCCATTCCCTTGATGAAAACTACTGTTACATCATTGTGAACTGAAATTGAACGAAGAAATTAATTTACTTGAAATTATTTACGCCAAAATTACTTTAAATAAAGTTGACAACGTGACATATTTGATGAATTTAACGGACATTCTTATATCCCAACGAGATCAACTCGATTAACTTTATATTTAATAGACAAAACCCAGTCTCTAAATAGTCTAAACACCATCATTGTATTCTCTACCCACTCAACATTCATGTTTCTGGTGAAATTAATCTAATTATTGAGCAGCAAAATCCGATGAGCTGTGCTGATGCGAAAATGGAAGGTGTTAACGATAATTATAACTGACACCAACTACACGTTATCGGTGTCATTATCAATTTGATCCGGTAAATTGAATATCCAAATGTGTCATCAAATAATAATGTAGGTTGCCAGCCCGAAAACTACCGGTGAAAACTACAATTTTACATTTCAGAAGAAGAAAATTTTTATTTCAGCAAAAATAAAATGTGTGAGTATTGGCTAATTCTCTTTTCATTAGTTCTTGATAGACACTACTTGAACTTATGATGAGATGCACTGTGTAAGTACAAAATTCGCAAAGAACACATTCTAAACTCATCTTCATAAATAACATTTCATAGCTTTAAGATCATATAGTCAGTATAAACTATCCTTCATATTTTATTATTTAAACAAATTTACAAAAACACATCAACATAGGCATTTTATAGCTGACTTTTAAATATCTTTAAAATACTATTTATTATTAATGCTTTGTTCATTTACGGGTGTGTTCATTTACCCGTTTTTAGTGGTCTTGAGTTTTCTAAAAAAATAACTTCTGTAACGTCTGTGAATGGAATTTTGTTAACAAAATCCATTGGTTCTTGATCTCTATTTTAGAGTTTGACCATAGTTAACAAACTTCTTCATGTTGCATTGGTTGAAAAGTCTTCACACCATTCAATACATCATGTTTCAACTGTTCCTGTAAACCAAGGGCTAATGCTTGGAACTTGTAAAATGTAGGATTCTGAATCAAATCCGCATGGCAGTCATCGCTTTTTACTTTCTCCCCCTATACCATAGTAAATGGAGAAAGTATTGTTTTCGTAAAACACTTCGCATTAGTTTGATGATGTATATATCCATTTTGGAGCCCCCTTTCCCCCTATAAATGTATACATTGAGAAAGTATTAGTTTCATCAAAATTTTAAAATTTGAATTGTTGGTAAATTTATTCGTTTTGGTGCCCTCTGAGTCCAAAAAAGTGGTTTTCGGGTGATGTCTGTGTGTGTGTGTGTGTGTGTGTGTGTGTGTGTGTGTGTGTGTGTGTGTGTGTGTGTGTGTGTGTGTGTGTGTGTGTGTGTGTGTGTGTGTGTGTCAGGATGTAAACAGAGCTAGAGGATGCCCTAATGGTCCGATTTTGGTGAAATTTGGTATGTAGGTCCAAACGCACGATAATTCCAGAAGTTTTTTTTTATTTTTTTATTTTGGATTTTTAAGGGTATTTTACCCCCAACACCCCTCAAAAATCGCGAAAAATCCAAATTTCTCAAAAACGGCTCTTAACGATTTTGATTAAAATTTTGTGGTTTATTAAGCTTAAAATGGTGAATAAAATGACACCACCCACATCTCCGAGAAAATCCTCGTTCAAAAGTTATGGCGTAATAAGTGTTTCAAAAATCAATTTTTTGGATTTTCAAAATAGCTGTTATTTTTAAATAAATTTTACTTATCACCATTAAATCAAGCTCAAAAAACTAAATAATCCAGTATTTAAAATTTTTGCTCTATGTCAAGTGGTTGCGGAGAAAATTCAATTTTTCGTTTAGCGGTAAACGCCGTACGTTGTTAAAAGTCACAGACGCGCGTAGGGTCAAGCTCACGCTGCTCAGCTGGTAGCTATCCGACTGAGTCATTAAAACATTTATGTTTAAAGCTTTTAACATCTTTTTTTATATTGTTGGGAGAAAGTATGTGTCAGTTAACTGATACCGTTTATTTTGTTGGACTAATGTGCACTGAGAAATATTTTAATCTTGTCCTTAGTTATAAAACTTTTAGAATTAATTTGTTTATTTGATTGTTAATGCTAAATATGTTTTAATAATGTTAATAGTGTCACAAACGTTCGTTTATTCACGCTCACAAATTCATCTATCCTTTAGAATTAGCGATTTATTTTTATTTTGTTGGCGTTGAAAGCAAGGAGATTATTTAAATAGTTTTATATATTTCTCTTATACCCAAACCGTAACCTATACACAACTTTAAAGGGTAGAAAGAAAATTGTTTCAAGTTTAATTTTACGTCTGTCTATGGACATATAAGAAACCATCGCAACTTTAAGTGTCAATTATAATCCTTTTTATGAGAAGTTTTGGTGGTACATTTCAATTGTTCTGATATATTTGCTTACATATATACTTATAAAAAACATTTCAATTAGGCCTACTCATCAAAGTGTCTTATTTTATCTTAATTTACATTAATTAACCATAATATTAAAAAATTATGGTATCAATCTATTTTTAGTGCGAAAATTATGAATGGAGGCTTGCTTTCAATTAGAAACGAGAAATGCTGCTGCAATGCCAGATTTGCCTTTTAAATTTCGTCCTGTAGACCAGCGTTAGACAATAGGTCCAGGGTAACGATATTCATCCGTACATAAATGAACCAGTATTGTCCACACATTCTGCATCCATATTCAACAGCCGTTCTTCTATTTCAAGTTCTATGATTAGGTAATATTTCGGTTTAGAAATAAGCTACAGGCCCTAAGTAAATTAACGTCACGCTAAATATATTGTCAAAACACATCAAGCTTAGAGTATAAGCTCCAACACATAAGAATGTGATCCTGATGGAAATATCTTTTTTAAGGGTTTAGATTTTTAATTGTTATTTCAATACCTGTTTTGTATTTCAAATCATGATCGGCAGGTGGTAAAACCCATTTTGTTTTGCTTTATGTGATCCATTTATCAAAATAACAAATGTAGGCCTAATAAGAGAACAAATACAAATTATATTTATTTGGGTACTGCCTACTAATTTGTTGTAATATATAGTTTTTCAGACTGTTAGTCTTTTGGAATATGTTACCTATAAGGGCAAATTTATTTTTACAGGATATTAAAAACTAGAGTTAACAGTACCATCGTTATGACCCCATATTATATGGGACGGTGACATAATTATCAATCTAAAAATATTTTCAACATTAGGTTACAATTTCATTAAAAATTTTAAATTTTAATTTGAAACTATTGTTGAATTTCGATAAGAAATTGTTAATGAATGATTCCAATATCAAAGGAGAGGCTTATTTATATAACGTTCGTTTAACGTTTCTGTCCTAGTGAGACAATGTACAATACTGTTAGTTAAAGATTTAATTGGGAAATGTTACAGTCATTAGATACATAATTGGGATTAAGTCCTGAAGCCAGGTTGTGTTAGAAATGAATTTTGCAAAGGACTTTACAGCTGTCCATATCCTCCATATTTAATTCTTCCAATTTGTAGAAGACTTTGTCCTGCAGCCATTTCTTGATGTTTGTCTTCATCGACGTTAAGTTTGATGGCTTGCGGAATTGTTGAACACTTTAATTCTGGCATCCGAGAGTTAAAAATAATAACAATAATATTTTAATCGAAAAATGTTCATAGGCCCACTTTATGAAGAAGCAAATCTTGAAATGTTTCTACATAAATAGTGCTACTAGATCAATTTCAAAATAAATTTTATGTACATTTCTTTGTTATTGTAATGTATTTTAATCTGAACTAGAGATCGCCTCCTGATCGAAATTCGATCAAAATTTCAGTTGATCTGGACCCAAGAAGTTAAAAAAACATTTTATAAATGAAACATCTGTTCTTCCCGTTTTTCTAGCAGTTGTTTTTATAACAGCTGTCTAATGATTCAATCAATTATCCCTCTTCCATAAGATTAACATTGGAACTTTGAAAGCCTGTGGGGCGTAGCCCTGGAGTCCGATTTGAATTGGAATGGGATTCTGCTCATCTAGAGGACTATACCTTTCTAACGGTATGCGCGGATTTATCCTACGATGCACACGAGCTGAGAAAAAAGGAGGAAATGAAACATGCTTGCGTATTAATATATAGATGACAAAGAAAATTAGTTTTTTTTAATTTATATATGTTTCAAACTTTGTAGTACTGTTATCTTAGATATCACTGTTGAGAGTTTTTAAATATGTTTTTACAGCTATCTCTTGAGGCCAAGACAGATATAATTCTTATGACTTTCTACTGCAGAACTAGCTTTTACAGTACCAGGTTAACCAAGCCTTGCTCGTTGGTTTTAATTCACTTATGTTATAGTGTAGTGTCATGGTAATAAAGCTGACAAATTTCCCCCAAAAACCTACTATACCTCTCCACAGTTAACAGCTATTTCAAAAAGACTGCTTAACATTAATGTTCCTTTATTGTTGTATACATTTCGTTGTTATTTCGTTACCAAAATAGAAACCCATAAGACCAATGTTAAAAATTACGATTGCAAACTTAAATTTAGACCAAATTCGTTTTTTCCTGGGATTGAGACTGTTTCTAAACTTATTTTTGGGCAAAAAAGTTCTTAAATGCAAAGTTTAAGCAAAATCTACCCGCTAGTTTTCGAGATCGTGGAACACACATCCCTTCGAACACTGCTCGTATTATAGTGTAGGATACATACTGTGATTTCATATCGAAGGTGGCTCTAGAATATGGCATGATATTCAATAATTCTGTTCCTGTGGCTTTTGGAGTGCTTGTTGTTTACGTCGTTTTGAGAGCAAATATGGTCCTGAGCTTAGCCAATGTATACAGAACCAATGTATAACTTAGCTTAGACTAGAGATGGTCCATGTGGTTGTTCCAGGACACCTTTCGATCAATTATTATTCACAGATGTTTTATTTTGTTTTCTGCTTGAATGTTAGGCGTTTTGATATGTTGCCTTTTTTACTGCCTAAAGACAGCTATTTGTTTGAAAACTATATAATTTCTAAACAGTAGTCAAGTGCAATGTTAAGGATTACAAATGCGTTTTTATCATTCTGCACGAAATCAGCCTGTTTTTTGTTCTTTCAATAGTACCAAAACCGATTCTTTTTTGTCCTAGGACTGAAAAATCATCTGGAGAATTTTTTAGGTCCTAGGACTGAAAAGTCAGCTGTTTGCTAAGTATATTATTATTAATTTACTAATGTTGAGGAGCAGAATTTTGAAATTCAAGCTTTATAAAGAGCATTGTTAGTAAATAACAGAAATGTAAACACTGCATATTACTTACTTTGTAAATAGTACCAGGGGGACCGAGCTTAAGCTCGGTAAAATTATTACTTTCGTTTCTCACACAAAGCTCGTTCGCTCCGCTCACTCGCCAGGCGGAAGGTTTGCTGCACATTGGTATGATTTTCCTAAAACCACAGGTTAAAGATGTATCACATTGGTTTATTTTATCTACAGTTATCAGCTGATTTTTGTTCAACTTAAAAATCTCCATAAGGATAACATGGGATCTTTGAAGGGCTCTAGCGCGAAAACCGGATTTTTCCCAGCTATGGGACCAGCTCCAATCGATTTCTGGTGGCCAAAACCCCCATATTCAATCAAAAAATCAAAAATCCTTGGAGCGAAAAAAAAACTTTGCCCGGACAAACGGAGCTTGTTTTAGAGTATAAATAAGATAACCTCGAAAATACAACTTTATCGTTTTTATTTTTTTAACGATCAAAAGTCTAATTTCGCATTATGATAAAAAAAAATGTCGTTCATCACTCGGAGCAAAAGTGTCTTTTTGATGCTTAATCGTTTTTAAAAACTCGGCTGCGCCTCGTTTTTAAACACGATTGCGCACCAAAAAGACCCACTTTTGCTCCTAGTTATGAAAACTACTATTATTTTGAGTTGTTCAAAACCTGTAAAGCGGACAGTAAAAATGCTTGTTACTTATTTTTATAAGTCACGCCACATAAGTTGACGAATGACCAAAAACAGCTGGGGTGGGCGAGGGGAGGAGAGGGGGTACTTTTCCAAAAACATTGAGCTTACGTTACATGCAATTTTTTGTAGAACATCTGATTATCCAATCATTTTAACTGAATAGTAGTGAAAATTCATTCGTCAAGTTAGGTGGCGAGGGTTATAGCACCAAGGATGCTCTGTCCTGTTGGTCTAAATAAAAACAAATTTAAATATTCAGTCGACTTAATTAACCCAAAGTTTACGTTTTTAAATCAAATAAAATAGTACTCATTTTTACAAACGTATAACGGACATTTCACTTAACGCCTACCTTATATTTAAGCCATAAAACAAGCGATTAAATTAAACCATACAATGAAGGGCAGGCTAAAAATGTTTTCGTAGATTGATACTCAACGTTTCACAACATTAAAATATATAAGTAGAAATTTATTTTAAATAGTGTTGTTTCCTAAATAAATATCTAAAAATAGTTTTTATGTTGACCAAAAAGAGAACCATAGAGTTCATTGATGTAAACATACGTTTAAGCAGGTAATGTTTACCTACCGTTCAGTCAATAAAATTACCCCCGTGTTTAATTAATAAATCTCCTAACACTCAATCAGCTACATTCTAACACACAATTACATGTTCATTACATTTTCCTCACTTGGAGGGATTTATTTAACCTACCGTGTGATTGTTAAAACCCCATCAATATAAAATGACACAGGTGTTTGCCAATGCTCATTCAACTTTCATTTACTCTCTCTTTTCCCAGCCCCAGAAAACTACCTGCTTAATCTAGTTATTGTGCAAATACATTTTCGAGACAAATAAATTATGTTGTATTTATTGAATAATGTACATTGTTTAACTAATAAGACTTAAGCCGCATAATTGAAATGTTTTCAATATCATCAATCTCAAATATCATCAAGCCGTGCTTAGTAAACGACTTGATATTTTTTTTAATCTAATTGAAAAAAAATTAAAAAATTTACTAACAACTTATTTTTGACCTATTTATGACGTATTTAAGACTTACTTATGACTTTTATGACTTATTTATTACGTCAATTTAGACCAGTTAGGTGACTGTGCGTTGAAATAAATATTCCTCTCAATTCTGCAATTATTTTAGTTTCTTTTTTCTCAGTACCTAATTCATAATAGCTAATTGTGTATTAAGAGCGCAAAGTACGCCATTGCACTCAAGGATTGTATGGCCACACAAGTCCTAAGCTGAGTGCGGCCAAACATTTCGAGAGCGGCAATGACTACTTATGCTCGTAATACACACAAGAGTTTTCCTGCCACCATAATTTGCAACAGAATAAATGTTTTATTGTAAACAAAATGTCGTTTGGATTATGTTTGATTTGTTTATATTGAAACACCATAACCTCAAACTAAATAAACGGTATCAGTTAACTGACACATACTTTCTCCCAACAATATAAAAGAAGATGTTAAAAGCTTCAAACATAAATGTCTTGATGACTTAGTCGGATAGCTACCAGCTGAGCAGCGCGAGTTTGACCCTACGCGCGTCTGTGACTTTTAACAACGTACTGCGTTTACCGCTAAACGAAAAATTGAATTTTCTCCGCAACCACTTGACATAGAGCAAAAATTTTAAATACTGGATTATTTAGTTTTTTGAGCTCGATTTAGTGGTGATAAGTAAAATTTATTTCAAAATAACAGCTATTTTGAAAATCCAAAAAATTGATTTTTGAAACACTTATTACGCCACAACTTTTGAACGAGCATTTTCTCGGAGATGTGGGTGGTGTCATTTTATTCACCATTTTAAGCTTAATAACCCACAAAATTTTTATCAAAATCGTTAGAGCCGTTTTTGAGAAATTTGGATTTTTCACGATTTTTGAGGGTTTTTGGGGGTAAAATACCCTTAAAAATCAAAAATTCAAAAAAATGAAAAAACGCCTGGAATTATCGTGCGTTTGGACCTACATACCAAATTTCACCAAAATCGGACGATTAGGGCATCCTCTAGCTCTGTTTACATCCTGACACACACACACACACACATACACACACACAGACATCACTCGAAAACCACTTTTTTGGACTCAGAGGGCACCAAAACGGATAAATTTACCAACAACTCAAATTTTAAAATTTTGGCGAAACCAATACTTTCTCAATATATACATTTATAGGGGGAAAGGGGGCTCCAAAATGGATATATACATCATCAAACTAATGCAAAGTGTTTTACGAAAACAATACTTTCTCCATATACTATGGTATAGGGGGAGAAAGTAAAAAGCAGCAATTCCCTATACGACAACAATGACTTACAACTGTGGCATGGTTTGTAACAACAGCTGACCTTAAATTGCTATTTGATTTAGCGTTCGGGAATGAACATTGCCGCTCTAGAGTGGGCATGTGAGTCCTGAAATGAACTGTTTTGCGTACAATTTACAGGTGTGACAATGTGATTTAAACAGCAAACAGCATTTACCATGCAGTGGTAGGAAAAAACTATTTCAAATTACAATATTAAAGTTAGCATTTATAATGTCGAATACAGGTCGATAATTCATAGTTTAAGTATTTAATTCATAGTAAAAAAGTTTCATTGACGACAAATTTAACCAAAGATCACGTCGAGGTTGAGGTGAGGTTTTGAGCATTCGGTCGACGCAAGTTGAAAAAGTTAATAAAAACTTCAACAGCAGTCAAGTTTGTAAGCCATTTCACTGGTTGAAGCCCAGTCGCCGTTTCCTGCAATCTTAGATGTTAAAGTTAACGACCTATGGCACTGCATATCGTATTAGTTGAAAACCTTTACGTAGTAATTAGCATTGTCAAACAACAACTTTTATCCGATTACAATATTGTTTTAGGAAAAATTATTTTGCCGTTTGTTAATGTATATGTGTTATCAAGACTCCTTTATTATACTTTCATACAGATATTTTTAAAATAATAAACGCTAATCATATTTAACATTAATGTACAACATTCACTAGAAATAAAATTTGTTTAAATATAAAACGGTAAATTGTGAATAAAATTATGTTACATGTAAATCAAATTTATTTCTGATCTGAATTGCGTTGTGGTTCTCCAGAAAATACCTTGAATGAAAAGAAACGAGATGTTACTGAGTGATACAATTTTATGGTCTGTTTGAAAATTAGTTTTCGCCTGGTTTTATGCCATTGACACACTTATTTTAGTAAAACAGAAACATTTGTATTAAACTCAAATATTAATATTCCAGCCGCATATTTACCACCTTGTTGTGAATCTAGAACCACGTTTGAACGAACCGGTCTGTACATTTAATTTATTTATTGCTGCACTTCTTATTATTTTTCTTTGTACTCTTACTTCTTCCCTTGCCATTACAGAAACCCATAAGACCGATGTAAACAGCCGTAAACCCATCCCATAAATTCAATTACGAGTTTTTGTTTCTTTTCAAAATCGTTGCATACACAAAACGTAAATCATAAGATTCACAATCATGAAACAGTAATAATTACTCCATACAACCGTCACCACCTTAAAACGAGTTGCGCAGTGAATCCTCTAAAGCCTTTGGTGAATGGACCAGCTGCATCGCAACCAATAAAGTTGAGGTTTTCATCCCTCCGGCCGTTTAGGTCATTAGCCCGCGTTGGAATGCAACCGCATGCGGCATCAACTATCAATTGAACATTCCACCCATCGCTGCTGCACCCCCACCCATCCCCTTCCCCCGGCAAACCAAAAGGCAGCAAGGCATTGCCCAAAATTTCACGTTTGAGTTATGGATGATATTATAATATGTTGTGAACCAGGACGATTTGATCAAAACAAATTCAAAACCGTATATTTTAGTTTTAGAAATAGAGGTTAAATATACGCTGTATGTACAAACATGTTGAGGAGCCAAAGGGCAAAGCAAAAATCAACAAGTAACTTATTACACTATGGAAAATGCTGTATCTACAAGTATAGGTCGTATTTTAAACTTAATCATACTCGAGAGTATTGGAATGTGGAAGAGAGGTTTGACGCATTTAAAAGGTTAACAATAATTTTAAACGTGTGTCAATCAAATTCAAGTAGCAGATTTCCTTAACGAGTTTAATAATTTCTATATTTACAAAATTCAATAAGGTTTTCTTTCGTCTGTTACATCCCTTTTTCTCTCGACCTACTAAACTAATTTTTAAGATTGAAGTGTAATTTTAAAGATTATGATCTAGTGTATGTGCGGATGTTGATTAAAAAGGTTATTTTGTTTAGGGCTTCGCCCTCCTAGCCTTTCATTTATTTCTATATTGTGGTTTAAAATGTTGACCAACTTTCATTACAAGATTTTAAAATGCAAATTGTAATTTAACAGCTGATTACCCCATATTGAACTGCTTCCTTATTTAACAGACAACCACCCCGGCTGCGTCTTCCACCGATAGCCCAGGGGCACCCATACTACTGCAGGATATATATCATTCTAATGCAGGCTATGTATCACAGACTAAATGGTTCCTTCTTTTTTATTTAATTTTCTAAATGTCAGTTAGATGTCTAGGTGATAAAAATATTTTCAGTTTTTAATTTGAAAATAGTTTTATAAGAATAATAATAATGTTTATTTCCACCAGAAGCAAATGCAAATAACACTTTACACAGAATACTTAACAGAGATAATACATAACATTGTTTCAATGTACAAAAAGACAGAAGCAAAATAAACAGGA
Organism: Neoaliturus tenellus; assembly: GCA_030545055.2. Taxonomy (NCBI): domain Eukaryota; kingdom Metazoa; phylum Arthropoda; class Insecta; order Hemiptera; family Cicadellidae; genus Neoaliturus; species Neoaliturus tenellus. The sequence goes on along the minus strand of CM061537.1, from coordinate 69,040,102 downwards.
ATAATATTTAGAATTACAGGCTTTTTACATTGGACATACAACAACACTATTATTAGCAAAACAAAATACCCCACATCCATGAAGAAAAATATAAACATATTAATCTAAAATGAATATCGTTAATAATTTTTACATAAATATTACCTGTCAGTTATATAATTGCTTGTATATGAGATCAGATAATATTAGACCTACGTTTTTCAAAAATAAACAAAAACATAACAATACTTAATTCAGTCATAATACATATTTACCGTAGATTCTTTCAAGAGTGAGCGTTACTCCTCACTGCTAATGAAAATTAAACACTTTTAGGCACGCCTGCGTTGAGGTCGACGCTTTTTATTCTTGTCGATCAAATAGTTAGACCCAAAATGATAAAATGTCTAAATAAATGTCTTTGTTTTTGTCTATCGGGCTATATTGAAAGTACTTAAATAATTATTTTGATTGTTTTACTTTTATTTTGTCAAAAATCAAACCTCAATTTATCTCTCCTCATATGTTATACGTTATACTTGCACTTGGTAAATTAAAAAGAAACATAAAATGAGTTGAAATTCTGATTTTCATCAAATTTTACTTTAAAAAATTTGCAGTGGATTTCTACTTGATGATTCCACAATGTCTAGCAGGATATTGTCGTCAGTTACGAAAAATAATCATTATTACCCTCCCATTGTTTACTTGACAAATTTTAGTGGTATAAAAAATAACAGTTCCATATTTCTATGCAGGCCAAACCATCTTTAATATGCATTTATATATATATTTCATTATAATTTGTTGAAAAAAACTATTTCGACGAAATAGGTTTTACAAAAGGGAAAAATATGATAACAATTACCGCAGCTACAGGTTTATTATCGGTCTGCAAAGCTGAGCGGATGATAGGATTACCGGATTCCCCCACCGCTTTGGCTGCGTTAAAACAAACTCTACCGATATGGCGTCGCTATTGACCGCCTTTTTGTCCTATTTTCGCTGAGTCTATTGATTAAGGAAATTCGTTGTTTTTTTTTCAGAAAACATTTAGCAATTATATGACTTTTTGTTGAATATTACATCATTTCAACCAGAAGTTTTAAGTTTAAGTTTTAAGTTCTATGCATTCCATAAAATACATTTTAAGAGTTATTGAGTTTTACAATAATATAAAAGGGATGAAAATATTAACAAACTGTTACTATACACTATAGGTTTCTATGTACTATGATGTCTAATGTTTGTGTGATTAAATCAATCCCTCTAGGTTTTACTTAAAGGGTTTGAAGTATTGTTTAATATACAAAGAGCGACTGAAGTTTAGACTAGAGAGTATATGTTAAATACAAAAGTTAAAGGTATAAGTCCTCAAAACCCATGGATACCATGCGGTGTAGGTTTTTAACATAAGCGATGAACATATTGAAAAAAGTGTTTATTGCAAGAATGTAATTATTATCATTGGAACAGCGAATTAATTATGAGTAATTTAATTGTGTTTAGTATTTTGATTCATTTTTTTATATCACTATAATTAAATGCTAAAGTTGGGACTATAATACACTAAGAAACGCTTGGATGATACAGGATTAAAAGCTCAAATACTTAAAACAATCACAGCCTTCTGGAGGAAAGTTAGATCAGGATTAATAAATCTACGATAAAACTATTAAATTTTCACCAACGCTGTTTTCTTATAACAAAAGAGTTTTAAATCATACAAAATGAGGTTAAGAGAAGTCTAAGAAGTTGCGAGAGGAAATGAAACGTAACTCAGTTAAGTTTTCATCTTCAGCGTCGCCGTCGCCGGTGACGACTTGGGCTGGCTAATTGTTTAAGCAGTTAACGTTAAATAAATAATGAATTACTCTATTTTATCTTAATTATTAAGATAACGGAACTCCACACCAGTTCTTAGTCGCTATTAAAAAAAAAAAAAAAAAAAAAAAATCTGCACAAGAGCCCGGAGCAGCCGCCATGACGATGACCCCATGAAAGTCCGCACTTCTACCGCCGTCCCCCTTCCCACTTTCACCCTCTCCTACCGCTCCCCGCCGGTTCATAAAGGCCAAAATTTATCATTGCAGACTGGTTCGTTGAACTTAATACGAGTACATTCTAATACCTACATTCGTTGTTTCTTAGTAAGCTACAGTTTGTTTTCTCATAAAATAATTTAAATATTTTCCTGCAAGGCAAGAACTGAACAAACTCAGGACTATATGACATTGGTTTTTTTACAGTTTAAATACCTTTATTTTATTTTTTTTATTTTATGTCCCCCACACAAATATTTACATTCCTCTTGAATTCACTTCAAGCGGAATCACTGTAAGCAAAATTATTTTCCCGTGTTTTACATACATGGAAAGTGTAGAAACACTCTCCCTGAACTTATCTTTAAGTAAAAAAAAACTACTGTATGTTATATAGAAATTTTATATGAAAAATTACTCATCTCACTTGGTAAAAAACAGACATTGACCTATCTGATCCAAAAATAAAACATTATTCAAATCTGACATGAAAAATTAATGGGCCTGAAGGAACAAGGATATAAAACGAGGAGATAACGGCTCCCCGTTATCTCCGACCATCGGCGGAGCTAAATACCCGTACGGTCCCTCCGAGGATCGACTGTGTGTCCGAGGAATGTCCAGGCTATCGGTGGAGCTGAACCATGCCCTGAGCTGGGAGTGGTGAGAGGAGAGTTAGCTAGAGGAAAATAGTAAAAAGAGATTGAGGGGTAAGACGGTGCTGTGGAGGGGATACTACCTGTGTCCACTGCAAAACCACTCAGGAGGGGAGTTTCATTGTGTCTTTGATCCATTCATCCATTATCCCAAATAATTTATTTTAAATTAAGGACAGCGGTTGTGCTGTGCTCTCGTAGTGAACTATCTTACTAGCGTTTCATAACGATAATCCTTGTGCCTAGGCTGCCGGTGGTGATAGCTGATGTGGCTCAGGGGTTGGCAAAGTAATTGTACATCGTCTACGAAGTGTCATGAACACAAATTCTTAGTAAATTAAAATTTATGTTTGAGAACGTAAAATCCAGCGTTTCTCTTTTTCGGGATGAACAACAAACTACGTAAAGTAGAATAACTTTGAATTCCATCAGTAAAAGTGTAATTAATTAACTGCAAAGATCTCTTGTGGAGACGTACGACGTTTTAGTTTAAGACATATTTATAATTATAAATATTTAGTTTTTTATAAACACTCAACAAATGAACTAAACTATGTTTGATTGTTTATTTGTGCTTATTGGCAACTTTATATGATCATTTTTCACGAGAAGAAACTTGTTCTAGAAAAGTGTATGACCTTTTAGACTTGATTTAAAATTAATTTTACATTGCTTAATTGAGCTAAGAATAATTATTCTTTCAAGTCAAAATTAAGTGAATAGAAAAACATGAACATTATAATTTATTTTGTTATAATATTACACTATTATACATTTTGTACATTCTCATGTATGACTCCATACACTTCGACAACTCTTAATGATAGTGTCTAAATTTAAATACTCGCACGACTCAAGAAATATATGTATAAAAAAAAACTTTGAATTTTTAATCTAAGTTATAATTTTCTAAAAGCTTTAAGATTTCTTTGGAAATTGAATTTCAATATTCAATTTCGGTATTTAGTAAATTTTAATTGAAGGGATGCCAAATATCATTTGGATATTTAGATGGAACTATTCTGGAAAAACATGTTATCTATTCCACCCAGCGCGTCGGCAATAAAATAAAACTTGTCACAACCCAAGAGACGTGCTTCCGTTGCTGTGATTCCATCACTCGGCTGTGACGGGGATGTAAACATGTTACAAAACCGATAAACTGCTCGTGTCCTCGCGGAATTTGGCCTGTTAAGACAAGAGCACTAAAATGTTGAATTTCCTTGCATTTGTTCATTGAAAAATACCATATAATTATGATTCTCATTCTAATCAAGTTTAAGTTGGGTATTCCTTGAATATTGTTCTAACAGCATGGTTTAATCGTTGATTATGCTATCATAGAATAGCTGAAATTCAAAAAGAATAACATGGCAGGATTTCACATGTCGGCGTACAAGAACCAAAATTGATATAATGTAAGGGGAACAAGTTTTGCCACTTTTCTTAACCCTGCCACAAATCCTTTGATGAGTAAAGCTGTTTAATTCTGTTGTAATTAAACATTCCAAGACACCTGAAAACTATAACTAGGAAAATCCAGCCCAAATTGATAGTTTCAACAATTTAAAAGATAAGACTTGAAGTCTATTGACATATTAGTTTAGCCAATGTTAAAATCAAGTAGATTTAGCTTATAATATTGATTAATATAACATTATAATGCAACAGACTAAACATGCTCGCACGGATAAAAGTTTTTTTTATACTTTCTTTTTAAATTAAAATGTTTTAAGTTAATGTTCGCTGAAAAAGGACAAATCTGGCAAAGATGTTTTGTCTGACATTTTTGTTTGTAAGAGTAAGCTTTGGTTTTTTGAACCCCCAAACCCCCCCCCCCTCCCTCCCCACAGTTATTCTTGAATTTCCCTTCAGTCATGATGGTCCCATTAAACAATATAATATCAAATTACTCTCTGCTAAGGGATATTAGAATAATTTCAAGCAATACTATTCATGCATAAAATAAAATAAAATGAATTTTTTTAACATTTTTGTTAAGATGTGAATTTTATTATAGTAAATAATTAAAACATAAAATACACACAAGGTTGAAAGAGTCAAATGCATCACACACATACAAGACGGCTTTTCATTGACAATGATAATATGCCAAAAAAATTACTAATTTTGATTGTCTGAAGCAAAATATTACTCTGAAAATTATTATTAATCTCAAAATCTATAATTGTGATGTAGGCCTAACTACAATGCATCCAGTTACATAACTGGAGTGTAACTGTTTAATGTTTTGATTGAATCAAAGTGATTGTTGGGATTAAGCTAAAGCTTTACTTGGAACCGAAGTTTGTCCGCCTTCTATGTTTGTATCAATAATTACCAATTAATATTGACTATTTAACGAATTAACAATGCATTAATTTTATTTTAGTTGTATAAATGTACTTCTTTTAAATTTAAAATCTTTTAGACGAATTTTCAATATGCTTTAACTATTTGAAATACATCATGAATCTGTCTTCTACTTTTAGAAATTTAGATGATTACTGTAACAGACAATTGAGGTCTGACATAAAGACCTCTGAACCTTTAGTAACAAAAATTATTAAAACATTTTTAATAAAGTAAATTGTTTACACTAAATCCAATTAAAGTAAAAGCAATGTTTAACTTGCATTTTTTCAACTCACAAACGTAAGTACAAATAATTTGACAAAATAATAACCAGAACCTTCATACCTGGTAGAGGGCACGTAAATCTTATTTATTATTCTTGATAACATATTGTGTTATTTAATCCCGTGGTTATTTTATTTGACAGAAAGCTCATAATCAGACCACTAAATTTTAAACTCAATCAAGATGTTTCAATAATAACTAGATGTGTACCCATTCTTCGCAAGGGGTGTGTGTGCAGTTTATTAAACGAATTATATAAGTGCTTTCACAAATTCAATATGTCAGCTTCAGTTGGTCTATTCCAATGTATTAATGTTTTGGTTGCAGTTTGATTAAACATTTACATTCGTATAGTGATTTACTTATAGTTATATGAGTATATTGTACCATTATAGATGATTTAAGAAAACTCAGAATTGTCAAAAATTTTATAGATTCTTATGAAATCTAATACTGAATCCTTGATTGGATGTGACAATACACCAAATCCAATGTACACCACCCCTGCAGTTCTTGTTCTACCCATGAAAGTTATCTACAGACATATACAACATTTAATCCAATTTAAAAATTAATTAAAATTTGAATAACCAAACCAAGTAAAACAACGCAACACCTGTCAGTAATGTAAAGGCACCGCACCAGTGTAGATATTTTTAAGTAGATATTAGGTCTACTTAATTCAATTTTTTTTGTCCTTAGATTTACTTTCTTACCTAAAACCCCATAAAAAATAAAATTACAAGTATCATATTAACACCTTCTTTGAGCAAAAATTAAATGTGATAAAATCATATATTTAAATTTTTAAATCACTGAAAGAGTATTGAGACAGTGACTTTTACCAGTCAATATACTCACAATTTGCGGGCTTTCTACAAATTTCTTTTTTGAAACTGAAACTTTTATTTAGGCCAACTTAGTACAACCATAGAGGTATAAATAAACAAAATACCTGCAAATTGTGTGAAAACTTTGAAGGATTTGTGTGTGGATCTAACAAAATGAATTCTATGGATTACTTTATTTTATATGGGTTTCGGAGAAATTCTCTCCCCTTCGCAACACAAATACACGTACTTGACCCAGCCACAGAGCCTTTCCATTATTGCGTACGCCATTCACATTCTTCCCAACCCTGTCGAGCTCCCTAGTGCAATTAAAACAGCCCTACTTGTTGCTGACTCGCCAACGACACTTTTCACAATCTTAATATTTCAGGAAACAAAAAAGTGACCCATTGTGGGATACGTAGTTGAAAGTTAATAAAAGTATATATTTTTCATGTGATTATCATATTATGAAGAACCATTTTGTTATAACAAAAAAACAGGGATCATTGTTGTGGATTATTTTATTTGTTGAAAATTGTAAATTAAATGATTTAGATGCAATTTTGATGATAAATTAACATTATTATTATTGTCATTGGTGTAGATTACATAAAAAAGGTAAACTTTGTACCACACTCTAACAAAGGGACTAACCATATTAATAATACTGTATTATATACTGTATTATTACTGTACTACTGTACTATACTACTACCATATTTAAAATAAACTATTCGTAGGATTTTATGGGGCAATATTGGTTGAAATTGAAATAGAAATCCTTGGCAATGTATACTATGATACACAAATGTATTTCTATGACAATATTTATAGTATTAACTAACATAACTATAGCCTAGTAAAAAATAAAAATAATGTGCTAAAAAATTGTAAACAATATACTGAAATAAAATTATGTTTAAATATTTTTAATATTAATGTTTGGCAACATTGATTGGAGCTACATGTCTAAGATTTCTACCCTTCTGATCTTTCGATGTGAAATAAAAAAGTTTGTAATTATTAGAAGAGAATTTATTTTTTTTAATAAAGCAATGAGTATTTTTTATAGTCCATTAAATAGTAAATATAAAACTAAGAAAACTCAATTAAATAAACCTTTATTATGATAAGTTTAACTAAATAATATAGGCCCAACAATAGTAGTCCCTAAATAATAATAATATATACAAAATTAAAACTCAGGTAATGATAATCATTGTACTTTTTAGTGGAATAAATTATTATCTTACTACAAAAAAATGATAATTAACTACGATAATTATTATTGGTATGGATTAATGAATTCCAGATTAAGGAGAAAACATTATTTCTCGACCAAAGAGACTTGAAATTGGTTAAAGAGATGTCAAGAGGTGTTTTATTCAAAGACTCAAACCCCCCAATCCGGGGATATTGGGCTGTCAGGAAAAAGAAACAGGTTGATCAGAACAAACAAGCATGCAGGAGTGACATACTCACTAGAATTTGTTAAAAAAGTGATAGATTTGGCTGGGATGATAAAAATGTTGTTGAAGCAACAGGTTTAACTTACGTCGGCTGCTGGGCGATAAAATTCTATAATAATAACTGTTTTTAGTATTGCTTTTTTTTATTATTGCTTGGGAAAACCAACAATAACAAGATTTCCTTTTTAGACAACAAAACAATTATTAATGGAAATATCAAGAATTTGCACTAATGAAATGTTTCTAAGAGCATAGTCAAGGCCAGGGTTTTGCCAGTGATAAAAATCAACCCCTCATTTCAATTCAAGCGACACTGAGCACGAGACTTTGACCTAGATTTTAATGAAGTTTCCGCCAAGAATTGCTCAGGTGTAGTAAAATTCATGACCTCCTGGTTACGTTATATACTCTAGCAGCGAAACCCTAAATAAATAACAAAATATATCAGTTACATTTCATAAATACTAAATCTCTGTAACAGAGGGAAATCTTTGCATTGAAAGAGAAACCTATAAAAAACTCGATAAATTTAAAAAAAAGTAAATATATAATGGTAATTTATAAATTTTAGCATTTAATTAGACAACCAATGATGTAAAAACATATGAGGATATTTTAATGGATTTTTGTATCTATTAAAAGTATGATATTACTGAACAGGAATACAGGTAATCAAAAATTATTTTAAAAAGGCAACTGCAGTTTTTTATTACATTTTAGATGTAAATCAGCAAATTTAATATGTACGATAGATATTAATTTATACAAGTGAACAGCATGATCAGAGAGTGTTTGTTTTTGGTTCTTGGAACCAGTTAGTTATAAAGTAACCCTGCACACATATTTCATTTTTTTATAAAACTAAAATTGTAATGGATTTCATTATACAGGGTGCGGCAAAAAAACCGACCTATTTTATTTCGCGCACCGCTCAGCGACAGAACATCTGAGAAAGGTGGGGGTAGGCTTGTTGGAAAGCAAATTTTATGCCATTTTAGTAGTTATGGAGTAGCGGTCGCTTGAACAACGCTAGTTCCTTATCAAGACGTATTGAAATATTGGTGATCCAATCATTGCTACTCAGCGGCAGTTTTCGTGCATTCTTTCAATCAGGTCAACATTTAGAATTCCGAATCCTAGCACAATTATGTAGTGGGTTACTAACTTAAGATGAACTTGTTTTGAGTTGAAAACGAAGCCAACAGGCCGTCCAAGGTCAGCGCGGACGCCAGAGAACATGGATGGAGTCCTTGCTGCTGTGTGGAAAACAGTCCTCGTCGGCCCGTTAGAAAACAAGCTAGTGATTTGCTCGTGTCTACGCCAGAAGAATTTTGTTAAGATAATTGAACTATGTACACTAAATGCTATTAAGGGATAGTATTCAAACCCCATTACATTGTTGTGGACACCCCGGGAATCGAACCGGTGACATCTTGAACCAGAGTCCAAGACGCCAACCGGTAGGCTAGCGAAATGCCTTGAACATGGCTGACCATTCGGTTTGACAAATTTTGAGGTTCGATCTTAATCCCCATCCATACCAATTAATTTACTATTGTTCAGTAATGAAAGCCCACTGACCATGCAAAGCAAAAAAATTTTCGACAAACAAATGATTGATTTAAATGCTGATAAAGAAATGTTAGTGTTTACTGACGAGGCGCACAAAATACGCCCCGATAACGAAAGCGTGTTATTTGACATGCTTAATGTAAACATGTAGGTTAGGCGACCACTACTCAATGACTACTCAAATGGCATCATATTTGCTCTAAAATAAGCCAACCCCCACCACCCTCAGACGTCATGTCGCTGAATGGTGCATAAAAGAAAATAGGTCGGTTTTTTTTGCCGCACCCTGTAGAAATCAAATTTGTTGATGGTAACTGGTTAAACTTTGACACATATTGAATTATTCAGACACACTTGACAAGGCAAATCTTAGGCAATAAGAAAATGAAGAGAGGAAAGTATTGGACACAGAGAACTGCAGGGGGAAAGTAGGTGTTAGCCTGTGAGTGATAAATGTATTCCTTATCACTCAAGGTCTCGGTGATGGATGTGAGTTCAAATATGAACATAAAGAAGAGGGATGAGTCCAGACTGTTCTTAGATATCACCTCACATACACTCCGGGTTACACCGGAGGTAAGCTTCTCAAAGTTTAAAACAATCGAAACTGTTCTTCATCAGTTGGTTTACAGTATTAATAAGTTTTGACGATGTCGATTGCATATATTATATGTTTAAAGACAAATAAAAATCTTGAATCTTGAAAAAAAAAATACAATATAAATTTTTTAAATGTTATTTCTTGAATTGACAGCAAATTTCACTTTCTAACAATTTTTTTAATATGTGCATTTGATTTTAAAAAAAAAGTTACTTGTTTGTTTGATAGAATTTTTATAAAACCAACCAATATCTTTTATAAGCGTTTTGTCCCAACAATTTTCAAGTCATCATTTAATATTTTGTTCTGTGTTTATTTTTTTGTTTTTAAATCAACTTAACATTTATTGCAATTTTCTTTTTAGAAATACAAATTTACGAATATGAAAATATGAAGATGACCCTTCAAAATTACCTTAAAAACTATCTATAAGTAAATGCTTCTCTGATCAAACAAAATAGTTTCCAAAAAAAATAATATCGTGTTTATTTAAAACTATAAGCTGATTCCTCATCTTTTTTGTTATTACAAAAGTGATAAAGACTATAATTCCATTTTCATTTAAAACTTCATTTAAAAATTTTCATTTAAAACATAAAATAATGCATCTAAAAGATTTTTACTACAAATAATTTAAACATTATGTCTTAAATACATTATTATTACGTTTCAATATTGAATTGATTTTGTATTGTACCAACCAAAACTGACTTAGTTATTAACAAGCATAGGCCTAGGCCTATTTTTAATTTTAAAGTGCTTTATTTAAATATACAGGGAATTAGTGATAAGATATCTGTTTTAGAGACTTTTTGTTGAATCTACTTAATGTTTATGTGATATGTATCTCTGAACACTGGCTAGGTTCAAATGAAGTTTGCTTGTCCAATCCCTCTGGCTATAAATTTGCAACTGCATTTACTAGGACTAACCACATGAGAGGTGGTACATTAGTTTTTGTGCATGATTCACTCCAATTTAGACAGTGTGATGTTTCTGAATTTTGTTCTGAGCTCCACTTTGAGGTATGTGCTGTTTTAATTGATGAGCTCAAAATAATGATAGTGTCATTGTATCACTCAACAGCAGGTGACCCAAAAGTGTTTTTGGGCCGGAGTCAGAGGGTATGTATTGAAGGCAAATGGTCTCAAGAAATCAAAGTGACTTCTGGTGTGCCTCAGGGATCTGTGCTTGGTCCTCTCCTGTTTTTAATATGTATTAATGACCTCCCTAATTCAATTGATGCAATTAGTATTTTATATGCAGATGATACAACCTTTTTTAATGTGAATGACAGCATAAAATCTCTTAAATGTTTGACAGAAAACACAATGAAGGAGGCTTCCCTTTGGTTTAATACTAATGGCTTCCTTCTTAATGAATCAAAAACACAAAACATGATATTTAGCTTGAATATGGACAGGAAAGAGTTGGAAAATGAAAAAGATTACGTAAATTCAGTAAAGTTTTTGGGAATATACATTGACCATCAACTATCTTGGGTATCTCACATTGACTATTTATCGGTCAAACTTTCTAGAGCTATTTACCTTTTGCGACAACTTACCTCCTGTCTACCAGAAAACTATGTTCGCACTGCATATTTTGCCTACTTTCAGACTTTGTTGAGATATGGTCTGATTCTGTGGGGTAATTGTATTAAAATAAATAGTATTTTAGTTTTGCAAAAAAAGGATGTCAGAATAATCTCAAAGGCTGGTTTTAGGGATCACTGCAGACCTCTATTTATGAACCTTGAGATTCAAACAATAATTAATCTTTATATATTTGACTCAACTTTGTATGTACTGAGAAACCCACATCTCTTGAATTATACTCATAGTGTCCATAGTTATAATACTCGTAACAAAGATAAGGCCACTATTAACTTTCATAGGCTTACTAAATCTGTAAATAGTCATGTTGTTATTTCTTTAAAGATCTATAATAAACTTGAACAAATTATTCGAAAGTATGATGTTAAAAGTTTTAAACAGAAATTTTACAACTGGTTATTAAAATCACCATTTTATTCCCTTGGCGAGTTTTTTACCTCAGATGTAAGTTTTTAACATAGGTCAAATAATGTATCTAACTTGTTGTAAAATGTATAGTAATTGTTGATTTTCCATATACATATTTTATTTTTTGTTAAGTTTGTACTGTTTTAAACCTTTAAAAAACTGTTGTGTTTTAATAGGCTTTTATTATTGTTGTTAACTAGTTTTAAATGGGACTCAGTGCATAGTAATATCTCAATCTCAACCAAACTTTTTATTTACTATTTATTAATATTAATCACCCTACTTAAGTTTGAATTATGTCTATTGTATTGTACTAATGCTTTGTACCTTTGTGACTTGGTTTATTTCGCTGCATGTATGACTTTGTCAATGATATTTATGTATCCTTACGACAAATAAACTTATTATTATTATTATTATTATTATTATTATTATTGGCGCAAGCTTATTGGCAATCAAAACACAGTTCATGTCTGTTCTGAAGTTTAACACCAGCTAAACGGTAGCAGCCAATGTAATTGAATCTGAAATAGTCTTGTTTCGCTCTGCACAGGCTGCGATTGCTAAGCACACAGCTGCTCTTCTGTGCACAGTATTGGGTGGATGTATATTCCTGTGTTGACTCTGTAAATAGAAATCTGTACTGATAGAATTCTTGAAATAGGATTTCACAGAACTAAAGTTATGGTACAAGTATTATAGAACCCCGTACTTTATTCTAGAAATATTAAGAACATTGTTAAAGAGAGATTTCAGGGTAAATTTTAACAATCACAAAACAGGTATAAAACTGTTTCAAAAAATGTGAAATAAAGCTATTAATTCTTATAACACCGATGGTGAAAAAATGAATACAAAAAAGTTATTTTGAACTTTTTTGAACTAATTCGTTATAAAATTACAGAGAAATAAATCAAAACAAAGGTAAAATGTTGTTTCAAAAACCAAACAACATGAGTTGATGAAAATAATATTACAATATGATCATTGAATATGACTTAGATAAACTGTTTAAATGAGAAAACAAACAATTCAACTGTATTTGATCAAATCATTTCATGTTGAAATTATATCAGTGCCAAAACATTGTTCATTCGAGTACGATATTGGTATTGTCTCTAAATAAATATCGTTCATGTACTCTAAAATCATACTGATAATACAATATTTAAACTTCTGGCTGAACAAGTATGGTAGCCTAAAGCGTAGAATGGGTAAAACTTTGAACTAATAACTTATTGTAGATTATTGTAAATTTAACTAAAGTATGATGTTTATAGACAAAAAATTTTGTTTATTCACTTAATTGCTTTTTAAGACGCCAATGCCACCACATACATCACATATATTTTATTGAGGACTCATTATTTATGTGAAGGATTCTCATTTTAGTTGGAAATGGTACAATATATTAGAATAAAGTCATGCTTTATTAATTCCTTTTAAAATATAAAAAGGGGGGAGGTGTATGGAAAAGATGTATTATCTTTAAAAGTATTCATGTCATAAAACTAAAACATTGCAAATTGATTTAGGGTCGTAAAGTCTACTTCCCAAAAAGATTATTGACAGTAAACATTAAAAGGAGGACAATCCACAAGGAGTCAGTAGAAAATCTTAAATGTAAGCATAGATCTGTGCGTATAAAATTAAAGGTCTCTATGAACATAGAACAATGATGCAAACCCGACCTAAAAAGGACGACCAAGTCAAAGATGTTGCCCCACATATGAAGGTGGTATCCAAAGATGGTTTTCCCAAATCTTCATTTAGGGGATGTCCATGGTGGGGATGTCGTCATGGAAACTGCATCGGAATATGCCATATGATTCATAATTTTAAAGGGCTTTGCATTCTGAGCAATTTTTCACAAACCCGACATCAAAAGGTTGAGTGTATCGGGAACATAGATATAAACAAAACATCTGGATAGCTAACTGAGATGGCGGAATAGCGCTAAGAACGAGCCGGCTTCCCCCACCACTAGTTGGGGTTACCGCCACCGCCACGCTGCACCTTCCCAGCTGGCATCGTTATAATTGGTGCATCCGTTTTACATTCTTTTATTTCAGTTAAAATTGTTGTTATTGGTGGATCGGGCGTGCATCATTTGCGCATCATGTGGAGAGCCAGGTAGAAGGGATGCTTGTTTTGCGCATCGCGCTCCAGGGGGCTCTCAGGTATATGCATCGTTTGAGCACTGCAGGGTGGCGGAAGCTGCATTATTTTTATTTACAAAGTTATTGAAAACTCATGTCCGTGTTCAAATGGTTTTTCTGAATGATTAAACGTATTTGCCATAAGACATATAAGTTTAAAAATTAGCAAAACAATATTCAACAGGACAGAAATAATGGCAAATAATCGGACACAATATCACGGCCTTGACCGTACATTAACACTTGGATTTCATGTTTACCATTTGTAGTTTGTTTCTATTGCAATAGTGAATTTAAGAGTGGTTTTATTCTGAGGAGTTAGTATAGGAGAGGCTGCTATCTACAGCTAGAATAGAGGCAAACTTGCCATAGAAACAATTCGTGAAAAACATTTCAGCCTGAGCAATTACAGTAATACTTTCCTCACCAACCATTGAAAGTAAAATAAGCAAACACTCGATGTATTACAAAAAGGTTTATACATTAAAAACATAAATTATTAGACAATATTAATAGACAGAAAAAAAAGCTAACAAACGCTTAACTGAACACTGAATCTAAGAGCTCCGTAATGGTGGTGGCTCACTGAGACCGACTAGGGGGTTTGAGAACGAGAGTGAACTAGTTTGCTCTTCACTTGGAATGTTAAAATTCCAGGGAGTGGTTACCCAATGTCTGCAGGTCAGCGCCCCTTGCGCGAAGAGTTTGGTATGCGCACTCGATACACATGTGTATTCTGTGTGTGTGTGGGGGACGACTGTTTGCGAATTGTCGGCAGGCTGAGGCTACCTGGATGGGAGAGTGCGCAAATGATGCAAGGGGATTAGGCGGACTTTCGAAATATTTTACCGAAGGATTAAAAAGTGCGCAAATAATGAACGACCGGTGGATTCACTGCTTTCTAGTTTGTTAACTTTCTTTTACTTACCAAATTAGCAGTGGCGGATTTACCCCTAGGCCGACTAGGGCCGCGGGCTGCAGGGGGGCCGCACGGAGTCCCAAATATACATTTATTTTTAAGGATGTACTTGCACGGTAAAGATGAACATCAGCTTTGAGCCCTGATTTTTAGCAGACTATTTTAGTTGCAAAACCCGTAAATTCACAACACAACAGAGAGACTTTGGTGAAGTCATTGTGGCATCTGCCATTTTCCATGTCATTTTCGGGTGATCCTACCTGTAGGTTAAGTCACATTCATATTGGTGGCAACACGCGGCGGTCCCTTTGGGCTTTTTATTATAACTGAAGTTACCTCTCTGTGTCTAAAACGTGCACCGCTTTCCCCTTGATATTTTTTGGTTGCCAGTTTGCTCTTGGTGAGACGCTGTCAAAATGCAAAATCTAGATGACATTAAAACTAATGTTGGTTTAATTTAAAGATTTTCTAAAACCATTACCATTTTGTGTATCAAAATTGTATATAAAAATTTTGTGTACCATAAGTATCAAAGTTCAGAAACAACACATTTGTACCACTATAGTTATATTAACAAAGTAATTCAGATCAATAAGGACCCCATTGTACCTAAACTATTAAATACAGTTTGTTAAAGTTGAGTACGGATAGCCATCTTGACTATTTTAATAGCCTCCCACCAACAGCAATTTTGACCAACGTAATGGACATAACATCCCTAAAATACAGCGGCACGCTTTTCACAAACGTTTGAACAGAGAGTAGTGACTCCACTCCAGTTATAGCATAGATCCATTGACTATAGATATATAGTCAATGATAAAATATAATGGGCCCCATTCCCCCCCCCCCACCCATTTAACAGCTGGATAATCCAGGATCTTTTCAAGACGAGCTCGGCCTCAGAGATCAGACTGTACACATACAATTACACTTTACTCGTACCAGAGCATAGGATAAAAATTTAAGGACGATTTTAGCTTAATTGAGTATTTTAGTATCATGCTTCGGTCAGTGATGCCGGGGGGGGGGGGGGGGGGGGTCCCACAGAAAAGTTGGCCTAGGGCCCCAACCTTTGTAAATCCGCCACTGCAAATTAGGCCAACTAATGGTGGGGGTAGTGGCTAACGGAGTTAGCTATCCAGATCCAGACATTGAGTTATGACTGAAAATTCAGCTGTTTGCTAAGTGTTATTTATTAATTTCTATGCAGAATATTGAAATTCTTGGGTGGGGGAGAGATTTAAACTGTAAACAAAACGTTTAAACTCGTGAAAAACATGTTCAAGAATCAGATTTCCTCAAATAACGGTTTAAACAAGTCATAATGTCTTTCAGTAACTCCTAGTCAGCTGTTATATTTTCAAGCCAAACCGATTCCTTGTTAAAAAGTAACAGTTCTAAAATAAACTGGTTAAAAAATAACTGCTAAGAATAATATCCACTATCATCTGTAACCACTTGTGTCAATGACAAAGTGAAAATTGACATCTTTGTCGAAAACCTGACAAAATTCCAAAATAATACCGGAGCGAAGATTTTGATAGCTACAGATGACAACTACCTCCACACTTCTACATGGTCTCAACCAATTACAGAAAGGCTGCTTGAAGGTTTAAGAAGAAAACAAGAGGTTACAGAGGCAACGTCTACATTGTCAATGACTACCAGCCCTCACCGCAGCAGCACTGATGTCATCCCCAACCACGACCAGCCTGAACAGCACGTCAGCCACCATAGCAGCCTCGCATCTGTGTCTTGTGTTGTGCAGAGTTTTAGTGCCAGTGATACCCCACCACATATCGCTCCTGGCCCCATCTCTTTCTCCGAGATGGTCAAGGGAGTGAATGACATCCCTTCCAAACCCTTAGTTAATAATATAGATCTAGTTAAAGATGTGTCATATAAAAATTATTTTTTAAAAGCAAGTCAGAAAATTACACCAAAGGGATAACAGATGGAGATGTATTTCAAACAAGCTCACTCACTGACAAGGATCTAAGTATTATAAAAAATATAGGTTCTTGCATTTTACATTATAATATTAGAGGTATAAAGAGGAAGTTTGAATATTTAAATGTACTTTGTACTATGTTAAGTAATATAAAAATAATCTGCTTAAATGAACATAATGTAAAAGAGTCAAATCAACTTATTTTAAATAAACTTCCCAATTACAGTTTAATAGACGGATTTTTTAGGAATGTTTCAAAAGGAGGGACCTGTATACTGGTTCATAATTCACTGACATGCAAGGTTAGATCTGATTTTAAATTATTGAACGAAGAGCTTGTATTTGAAGGTTCATTTATAGAAATTGAATGTTATAATATCATTATAATATCGTTGTACAGAATACCTGGGCCTGCTGTAGCTAGACAGTTTTTAATTAAATTTGAAAAACTTTTAATTTTATTGCAAAAGGAACTAAGTAGGAAAAAAATCGTAATTACTGCAGATTTCAACATTAATATCTCAAAATATAACAAAAGCATTGTTAAAGAATTTGAAAGCCTGATTAAAAGGTATGGTTTTAGCATTAATTTCAGAGAGCCAACTAGGATTACTTATACAACTAAAACTTGTATTGACAACATATTGACTGGCTTGAATTATGGAAATGCAGCATGTAATACTCTTGATCTTCCTGTATCTGACCACAAAGCTCTGTTCATTGAATTGCCCATGAAAAGTAACCATTCTAAACAGCCTCCTAAATTTGTAAGTTGTAGATTATTTCCCACAAAGTCATTAGTGCCCTTTTTATATAGTATGAATGCCTGGACAAATGAATTTGAAACAAAAGAGTCTGTTGACAGCAGTTATAAAAGTTTCCTCACTCAGTTTAGATTATGTTTAGATGAAAACTTTCCTGTTAAAAAAATAACTTTAAGAAATAAGACTGGGAGGACAAACGATTGGATCACAGTGGGAATCAGAGTCTCTTCTATCAATAAAAGAAAATTGCATGTACAGTCAAAAACTAATAAGGATCCTTTGTTTTTAAAATATGTAAGAAATTATAAGAAAATATTCAAAAAAGTGGTCTCTGAGGCAAAAAAATTTGCAAACAGTGAATACATTATTAGTGCTAAAAATAAGTCTAAGGCTATGTGGGATGTTGTTAGAAATGAGTTAGGTATAAAAAATAAAAATACAGAAATGGATATTCAACTCAGAATAGATAACAATGTTATAAAGCACCCGGTTAAAATAGCTAATATCTTTAATAATCATTATGTAAATATAGTGGACTCTTTGAAATTGCCAAAAATTAATCATTCCATATTTAAAGTGCTTTCTCCATTGAAACAAACCGACACTCTCAGTATATTTTCTGCAACAAACAATAAGGAAATTAAAAGAGTTATCCTAAGTCTCAACAACAGTAAAGCATGTGGCTGGGATGAGATCCCAATAAAAATTTTAAAGTGGTCAGCCACTATTATTTCAGAGTCATTGGTAAAATTAATAAATTTCTGTTTCACTGAAGGAGTTTTCCCAGACTTATTAAAAATTTCACAGGTAATACCAGTTTTCAAAAAAGGTTCTCTTTATGAAGTACAAAACTTTAGACCAATATCCTTATTAAATAATCTATCAAAAGTTTTTGAGAAACTCATCCACATCAGACTGGTTAAATATTTTAATTCTAATAATCTGCTTTGTAAAGAACAATTTGGATTCAGAAAAGATTTAGGAACACAATCAGCTCTTACCTCATTTTTAAATTCCGTTCTTTTGTCCTTAGATGAGACTAAATTCACCGCAGGTGTTTTTTGTGACTTATCAAATGCTTTTGATTGTGTTGATCACAATTTATTGCTCTTTAAATTAAAGAGACTAGGAATAAATAGTTTGGCTTTAAAACTTCTTGAATCTTATCTTTCAAATAGAAAACAAAGAACAGTAATTTCTACCAAATTAGGAAAAAAATTTTCATCTTGGGCAGCTATTAAATCTGGCGTACCACAAGGCTCCATACTGGGACCTCTTCTCTTTCTCGTTTACATCAATGATTTGCCAAATAGTATCCCAAAGCATATATGTGATTTTACACTTTATGCAGATGATACTACAGCACTAATCAAAAGCAAAAACTTTGAAAATTTGGAAAAAGACATCAAACTTTCATTAGAAGAAATAAGTAAATGGTTTATTAGTAACGGATTATTATTAAATGAAGAAAAGACCAAAATAGTACATTTCAAGCTAAGAAATATCACCCCAAATTCTGAATTTAACTATGCAGAAACAGTAAAATTCCTAGGTATTCACCTTGATAGCAAGCTTAATTGGACGAAACATATTGATTTTTTAACAAGAAAACTTAATTCAACAAGATATGCACTAAGTATACTTGTTAAGGTGTCATCTTCAGATGTTTGTAAGGCTGTATATTATGCCTATGTATACTCTCTCCTAAGTTACGGAATTGTGCTCTGGGGTACAGCAGCAGATGTACAAAGAGTACTGAAATGTCAAAAATCAATTATAAGAGTTTTAGCTCAGAGCGCACCAAAAACAAAATGTAAGCCACTTTTCCGAAAATTAGAAATTTTAACTGTCCCTTCCATTTTTATTTTAGAAACTTTGAAAACAATTCTTAAGAATCCAACATGTTTTGAAAATATAATTTCAGGCATAGTTACAACACAAGAAACCAAAACTCTTTTCAATATCCCCTACATAATTTATCAAAGTATCAAAAAAGTCCACTATATATGGGATTAAAAATATATAATAAGATTCCTGATTGCTATAAAAAGCTTTCTCCATCAAAGTTTATATCTTCTATAAAATACATGTTAATTGAAAAATCTTATTATACCTTGAATGAATTTTTTAATGATGATTTTGGTAAGATTCATGACTGAACTTCTGTACTTTGCTTGTATATAGATGTACTGTAATGCCAATTAGTTTTAATTCTTGGAAAAAAATTTTTTTTCCTGATTTCTTGACATTGTACCTGTTTGTGTATTGCCTTTGTAATATGTATCAAACGTATGTACAATAAAGATTTGTCTATTGTCTATTGTCTATTGTCTATTGTCTTTTAATTTATTTAAATAATTTTATTCAATATTTGGATATTATTGTTTTGACGGAATGTTGGCTGGGCGAGGGAGGGGCTGGAACCCGGTTTGGAGGGGTTCGACTGCTTTCATACTGAGACACAACGAAATCAGAACGACGGAGTCATTGTGTACACTAACAAAAAATTATCTGCGACTGCATCACAAATTACCTAGGTGACGTTTACGGATTAGGACTTAACTTCACAATCTTTAAACAGAAATTTCAATTACTTGCACTTTACAGAACTTTTGACAGCAATCCAATTTTGTTTATTAATGAACTTGAAAATTATTTAAATAATTTGAGTAAAAATCAGTCATGCATTCTTTCGGGGGATATTAATTTTGATTTATTGCAAAGAGACATAACTTTGGCTAAGTATTTAGATTTGTTACTGGGAATGGGATTTCTTCAATGCATAGACAAACCAACAAGAGTAATTTTTAATTCAAAGAGCTGTCTGGATCACATTTTTCTGAAATACAAAAATACTTCTCACATAAAATCAGCTGTGTTCCAGACAGCCGTGACTGACCATTACAGCACTGGCCTCACCATTACCAATGACGTCAAGCGCACAAATACTTCCGACTTCCCGACATCACCTCGCACATACTTGGACCACGACTTACTGGCACACTACTTAACAAATTCCAACTGGGAACCTATAAACAATAACAATAGAGACATAAATTTTTGCGCTGACCATTTTAGTAGAATAGTTACTAACTCCATAGAATGTGCAAGAGAATCTAATAAAACTCGCTCAACTAGGATGAAAAAACTTAAACCCTGGATAACAATAGACCTAATTAAACAAATTAGACTAAGAGACAAATTAAATAAGCGAGTTAAAAAACAACCTTTTAACGCAGAGCTAATAACTTACTATAACGAATTCAAGCAAACACTAAATAATAATTTAAGACAAACAAAACGTGATTATTATAGGTCAAAATTAAACGAAGCATTAAACAATCCTAAACTTTTTTGGGAAGTAATTAATGAACTAGCAGGTAGGGCAAACACAAAAGAAGCTTTTCCAATTGAAAAATTTTCCAATAATGCCCAAACTTCGGTTTCACTTTGCAAACAAGTTGCTAATAATTTTAATAATTTTTTTTCTAATTTTGGCAGCTCTTTAGCTAATGCAATTGTTTCGGGTGGGGACCCAGTTGTGAATGACTTTGACTACCGTGTTAACTGCACCTTTACTCTTCAACCTATCACTGAACTTGACCTACGACGTTACGTTTACAGCTTGCGGGGCGGGTCGGCGCCAGGCTATGATGGAGTTTCGGCCAAAGTCCTAAAAAATAATTTCATTGTTCTTTGCAAACCGCTTTTACATATTGTTAATTTAAGTTTGACATCTGGTTCCTTCCCCGAGTGTTTTAAATTGGCAAAAGTATTCCCTCTTTTTAAAGCTAATGATTTTAAAGATAAAAATAATTTCCGCCCCATATCTTTGCTTAGTGTGTTCACCAAAATAATCGAGAAAGTTGTAAAGGATCAATTAATTTCATATCTCCAATCAAACAATATTCTTAGCGAGCGTCAGTATGGGTTTCGGCAAGATAAAAATATAGATGATGCTTTGTTTGACATAAATAAGGAACTAAATAATTCTATTTATGGAAATAACCATCCACTGATGATCTTTCTCGACCTCAAGAAGGCTTTTGATTCTATTGACCGTACAAAGTTGTTAATGAAGATGGAAGTAATTTTTATACAGGGCATCGCCCTTACTTGGTTCAAAAACTATCTTTCGAACAGATCTCAGTTTGTTTCTATTTGTGGTACAAATAGTGATTCTATGCCTGTTGACTACGGGGTGGTCCAAGGCAGTAACCTCGGGCCTGCTTTATTTCTTATCTATATAAATAATATGACTAAATTGAACCTTTTTGGAAAATTATTTTTGTTTGCAGACGACACTCTCATTTTCCTGCAGGGGAAATCTTGGCCCGAGGTGCGTGATAAAGCAATGCATGATTTAATGATTGTTAAAAAATGGCTGGATCAAAATATGCGTTCTTTAAATATTTCAAAAACCAAGTTCCTACCCATTTCCATTAGTAAATTTTCTGATTATAATTCGCATGATATCTTAATTCATACTTGCAATAACTTTCAAAATAATAACTGCACTTGTGAAAGCATTGAGAGGGTAGAATCATATAAATATTTGGAAGTTATTTTTGACAATAGACTAAAATGGACCCATCACATTGAATACATTAAAAATAAAATCAGAAAATATATTTTTGCTTTTAGACAGATGAATGGAGTCCTATCATATAAAGAAATTAAGATGGCATATTTTGCGTATGTGCAGTCGTTGCTGTCCTTTGGAATTATAGGTTGGGGGGGCAGTTTCAGAAGCCTGCTTGAGCCTTTGAATGTTGTCCAAAAATCAGTTTTAAAAGTTGCCTTTGGGAAAAACAGCCGTTATTCGACTGACGCTCTATTTGCAGAATCAACTGTTCTTACTGTCCGTAAACTTTTTATCAAAAGCATTTTAATTAATATTTTTAAAAACCGCAATACTATATTTCAAGAAATTTCTCACTCGCACAATACAAGATACTCTTCAATAGTCGGAATAGCTTCAATGTCATTGAATAAAACATTTTCCACTACAAATTCTTTTTACATTTCTCATTTTGTTTATCGCAATATTTGCAAGCATTTCAGCGATATTAACATTTTTGACTCGCCTTCCTTAAATACTTTCAAAATTGGTATTAAAGATTTTTTACTCAGATTAGGTGTGGACGAGGCTGATCTTATCATTACTGCCGATTATCGGCGCCCAGACCTTGACCCCTGACTAATGACTATGTACCACTGCCCTCCCATCGATCCATCCCAAACTTGTCCCAGCTGATTAATAAAATTGACGCATTAATATTTTAGTTTTTCACACTCCGTCATGGTCATTGTTGATATATAAAAAACACAACTCCCTATTTATATATATATACATTTTCTATTTTATATGTTTATATTGTTCTATTTTATATGTTTATTCAATTAAAGGTCAAATTTTACCTTGTTTTAAGCAACGCCAGCAGACGCACAGGCTTGCGCCTATGTCTGCTGAATTCCATGGGCTATTTTTTTATTTTAACAGTTCAATTTGTTTTGTTTAGATTTTTAGTTTAGTTAATTTATTTTTTAATTAATTTTAAATTAAGATAGCTTTGTGTATTCTGAACTGTAAATTAATGGAATAAATAAATACATTCATTCACATTAGATAAAAAAAAGCGTAAAAGGAAGCAAAAAACAATTTTTCTAGATATAGCTCTATAAATGGCAATACCATATAACGAATTATTTAATGAAAATTAAATGGAAAAATTAGTTTTCAGTCACACTGTAAACTTAGTGGATCGAGAAATACTGTCGATGATATGGGACTTTGGTTCAATTCGGTATTCTATTTATTATTGTGAATTCCTTATTTTCAGAATCAATATAAATTTTCCTTATTATAAATATTTTTGGGAAATTTGCTCCATTGACAGTTTACCAGCAAATATTTAGACCCATTGTCAAATCTTTGGGAAGGGTATGATTATATGAGACAAAATACCTTTAGCGTTTTACATATATACATATTCGGTCATAGTGGCCGTTGTGAGCATTTGGCGAATATCCTATACTATAGTAGCAGTGTCTGAGACGATGTATTATTAATGATTTTGAAATCTAGCGCGTAGATGTTGCTTAAACTTTTGTATTTTAGAGTGTTTTGGTCTAAAAATAAGTTTAGAAACAGTACCAACCCCAGGAAAAAGTGTTTCTAGCCTAAATCTAATTTTAAAAATTTTAATTTTTTAACATTGGCCTTATGGATTGCCATCAAGACAAGAAATAACAATGAAAGGTAAAAAATAATTCTGTTTTTAAGTATTAATTTTGAAACAGCTGTCACCTGTGAAAAGGTATAGGCCTAGTTGGTGTAAACTTCATAGCCTGATTAACCCAATGAGCAAGGCTCGGTTAGCCTGGTGCTATATGTTAAGCGCAGTGTTGGGGAGTAGCGGCGCTACTTTTTTAGTAGCGTCAGTGTAGTTCCGCTACTTTTGAAAATAAGTAGCTTGTAGCTGGAGCAAGCCATATTTTTAGAGAAGTTGTAGCGAATTATTCAGCTACTTTACTCGCTTATGTTCAATAAAACATAATCATTGTGTTTACATTTCATCATTCATGGCTTCCAAACAAACACGAGAGAAGGTTAGTCAGCTGTATAATGTTTTTCGCTCGTTGGAATTGGCGATTACTTTCAATCCATTGCCACACCAGATGCTCCAATTGAGTACTATAACCTCAAAATGACAATCACACCAGTCTTGTTCTCTTTTGTGTTTGCCGGCCACTAGATGCGCTAGTAGTATTCTACTACTATGCGCCTATATTATAGAATAGAAACTAAACTGCTTTTTTCTTTTTTTGTTTGTTTACTTTTCGTTGTTATTTTGTTATCAAAATGGCAACTCATAAAACCAATGCCATAAATGACATTTCTAAAACTTAAGTTTAGACAAAAATTGATTTTTCTAGGGGTAAGAATGTTTGATAACTTATTTGTATCATAAAAACTCTTCAATGCAAAAATTAAGCAAAATCTACCTTCTAGATTTTGATATTGAATTGTGTAAAATACACCGCTACACACACTTCTCGTATTATAAAATGGATAAAACAAACCCATATTTTTTACTCCAATCACCGAATGATTTTGCATGCTATAAAGGGCTTTGCCCAACAGCTACCAAATGGAAAGGGTTAACAATATAGTTGGTCTTTATTATAAAGTTAAGATAGCATGTTTGAACAACTGATCGACTTTAGGTGTGGTTTTATCTGTTGTATTCTTATACTGTCTTTTTTTCCAGAAACGTCAAATTCATCTAGAAATATGTAAACGAAAAAAATTGAATGAATCAATAAAAGATGATACATCAAACCAGTCAAATATGAGTAGAATGGTTTTTATTGTCAGAACTTTGAATTCAAACGAAGCATCAACTTTAGAACTAAGAAAGGATATTAATGATGATTGTGATTTACCTCTTGATAACAATCTCTGGAATAAATCAACTGTCTCTGAGACGACTGAAAAATACAGTGAAGGTAAAAATAATCAGATTATAAATCAGGCTACAGCTAGTCATGGTAAAAAAGAAATATTACATTTTGGAGCTGAACAGATTGGTGAAGTAGAAGCCTCAGGCAGTAAAAGTATTGACATTTTAAGCAATGAATGGAGCATAACCAAACAAAAGGAAATGCCAGAATTAATCACTTCTGAAACTTTAAAATCAGTTGGTTCATATACCAGTACAAATTTTAAGGAGAAAATTGATAAGTTATCTGAACAGTCTAAAAACAGGGAGGTGATCATAAATGAGAATCCTTTGGTGAAATCTCAGCTGAACACCCCAATACTGGATCTGAGCGATGATATAGACTTTAACCTTACCAAGTCTTTAGATGAGATGATAAGCGATGACTGTAACTTGGACAAAGCTATGTCCTTTACAAAGAATAAAAGCTTGGATCTATTTGGCAGTGTTGAATCCAATCTTATAGTTCACCCTCAAAACTCATCTATGGAACCCTCCACATTTTATTCCCTCGAGAGAAATGGCTTTCTACCGCCAGATTTTGCATCTTGTAATGATGTTACGGATGAGGAAAGAAACAGGATTGTGGAAAATTTACTTAGTGAGACAGATGATAAATTTTTCCCTAGTGATTACGAAATGGCCGATGGATACACCAGTGAGAATCCAGAATTACAAGTGAAAGTCGGAGAGCAAAACAAAGATAAAGGAGCTGATAAAAAAAGACGGTCTAAGGTAAGACATTTTAATTAATTAATTGTAAACCTCTTGTTAGTTTTTGATGTGAAAATTATGCAAGAATGATAAATTGTTCAGGAAAACAAGACAAACAGTCATAAGAATATTTGAAAGTGTATTCTTGGTTTTTAAACAACTGTAATACTGGTATCATAAGTTTTCTTTGTATTTGATAAACTGTAATACAAAAACACATGCCTTTAAAATTTACTGTTATTTTTATATTAGTCGTATTCTATTCCTTGCAATTAACAAGCCAAACATTTTTTGAACATCATCTTTCTAATTAATATAATGTAAAGTAGGCCTAGCAAAATAATACTAATTCAATATTTGTTTGTAAAAATTCTTTAAAGATAGTGCAAAACTTCAATGTGATATTATTGGTCCTATATTGCCGTTATATTACTATGTGAGACGTCAACTCTATCTAGTCGTATTTTGAGAAAAAAATCATGAAATGAATCATTAGTTCTTTATAGGTGTAGCTTTGTTACCCAAATGGTTTCTGCAAGCTCATGAGTATAAACACCATCTGAATTAATTGTTAGGGTAATTAACAACCAAATAATTAGAAATGATGTTTCACTACAACTCTAACTTTGCCTTCTTTTTAAATCTACAATATAGGAAAGGAGTGGTTAATATGTGTGCCTAAGAAAGTCGTGATGAGTCGGTTACAAAATTTATTGGTTTTTCACTGGCACCGGTTGTCGGTTGTCGGGTTTTCAGTTTATTTTGGATAGTAAACATGAAACAACTCAAGGTTACCATCTAAAATCAGGTGAGCTATTTTCCACCTTTTACACATTTATGCTTTTTAAATATACCAATCAGTCATTGCAAGAAAAAATATAAATATTGTTTATCCAACTATAGTACTGGCCTTATATTTTATCTTAAAGCAGTCAAAAAGCGACACAACCCTTTTAGTGGGCAAACTTGTAATTTTTAACTAAAACTAAAAAATCTAAAGTTTTTACTATTGTATTTTTATGTGGGAGGATAGAATAAAAATGTTGGTAATAAAATCCAAAAAACTAAAAACAGTTAAAAAAATCACATTATTAATAGCTTAAGAAATGTTTTGTTTTTCCATGATTCATTTTTTAAGAATTACCATCTATTATGTGTAAAAAATGCATTTTGTTCAGATAATTATTTTTAGTTTTATTAATTATTTAAATTAAGAAAAATAATAATTTGATTTATATAATTGAAAAATGTCTATTTATAAAAATATAAGGACTTGTTGTAGTTTACAAGTTGAACCATAACGACTTTGATTAAAATTAAAATTTTATTCAATTCCTAAAAATCAGGTGAAAAAAATCCGCTATAGTATGTTTTTGTACCACAATTGGATTAGAAACCCAATATAATGAATTAGGGAAATAATAAGGACATCAGATAAGCGATCATCGCTTGGCCAGATGCCAAACAATAGAGCTTGTATCGGCGGGTTTTCCAAATTCCACCTATCGTCTCATATTACAATTATTGTATTGTTATCTTCCTAGAACCGTGGACGTCCTCTCCTTTATATAATTGATTTCTGTTTAACGTTTTATCTTTCGTCAATAAAAAGAACCAATAAACCGAGAACATACATTTGTTATCAATTCTTGGTCATCTGTTTTATCACCAAAAACCAATAAAACCGACAACCGACTTTTACAACCAACCCATCCCTATAAGAAAGAAAATATACTTGAGAATATGAATAAAAAGAGCGTGTGGCAAAAAGTAGTATTGGCTTAAAAATGTAATTAAAGTAAGCGTGTGGCACAGTTTTTCCTATGCTGCCCGTGTTAGCGGCTGGCGTTGTAGACCAACACACCCGTTCTCGGCTGGACCCCGTTGGCTCACTGCAATATGTGTGTGAGCAATCCAGGAGTGTTGTAGGATACATTAATGAGACAAGCCAAGCCAAAACAATGCAAGAGAGGGGAAATTCAGTAGGTAGTGGTGGGAGAGTGGCAGGTTAATGGACTCTGAGCCACGCCACCAAGCAGCACCTTAGGGCTCCGGTCTACCTGAGCCCGAACGATGTTACCGAATGTCGTCTCACGGCCGTAGCACTAGGCGAGTTTAATGACTGCAGAGGTTTACGGGAATCATGTTTTAAAATTAACTAATTATGATAGAGATTGACTCTTAATTTTTTCAAAAAGTAGAAAGACGGATCTCGTCTTCTCTGGTTTTAGAATTTTTAAATAAAATTTCTAGTTTCAGTTATAACTATCTAAGAATCATCTGTTTTTCTCTAGTGGTGAGTTTTATGGATGCAGAGGTTTACGGGGATCGTGTTTTAAAACTAAACAATTAAACAGATGATTTTAGACACTTATAGCTGAAATTAGAATTTTTATGTAAAAATTCTAAAAACAGAGCCGAGGAGATTTTTTTTTTAACTATAGAAAAAGTTAAGAGTCTTAAGTTAATCTCAGTCTTATTTTGGTTAATTTTCAAACACGATCCCCGTAAACCTCTGCATCTATAAAACTTGCCATTAGAGAAATACCCCCCGTCGCAGCAGACCTGCATACTCAGCGAATTTCCAAAATTAGTAATATTAATTTTGACCAGCTAAACCTGTAAACAAAATTTTATAACGTGCTCATAAATAGGGAAATAAATGTCTATTCTCCTTAAGATAAATATAGGGAAAATGTGCAGGTATGGTGCCATGGGGAACACTAAAAGTAGGTTTTTAGCATAAAATAATTTATTTCGACCATATGAAGCCATACACTAAGTTTCATCTACATCTGTCCATAAATAAACGAGTTTGCCTATTTTCCATATGAATAACATGGGAAAAGAGTATGCAGGTTTGCTGCCATGATAAACACAAAATCCAAGATTTTTTACCATAAATGGATGAATCTTAACCAAATTAAGCTAAATACCAAGTTTCATCCAAAAATATTGGTTAATAAGTGGAATATTAAGTTATCGTTATTCTCCATAAGATTAACATTGGAGCCCAAAAATAAAATATAATATGTACTGTCTTTAGACTTTTTAATATCTCGGTAACCAATGGAGATGGAGCAAAGCTTCAAGATACTAAATTGTGTGTTTTTTTAGCTAAATCCAATGGTGAAAATAAAAATTTAAAATAAAAAAAAATTACATATGAAAAATGCAAAAAAACCCATTTTTGGGGTACAAAACCCCTAAATATACCCCTTCCGGTAGGTCGATATGTCTGGTTTACGAACTCATCCAAATAAACGTAGGATTACACATCTCTACCAAATTTGGTGTCGATCTTACCGTTTTTATGAGATTTATCGTGCCTAGGGACACATATATATATATATATATATATATATATATATATAGATATATATATATATATATATATATATATATAAATTTTAATGACTATTATTTTTGGTCTCTGGGCACCTCAAAACGAAAAAGTAACATGGTCCCGGACTTAGGTCTTACCATGAGACCTACGGTAATAGCTTATTCCCTATGGGAAATTCGCTAAAACAGATGATTTTAGTCAGTTATAACTAAAATTAAAAATTTTATTTTAAAATTCTAAAACCAGAGGAGATGAGGTCCTTCTTTTTACTTTTAGAAAAAGTTAAGAGCCAATCTGCATATTAATTGATTAATTTTAAAACGCGGTTCCCGTAAATCTCTGCATCCATAAAACTCGCCTAGCGCTACGGTTGCGGCCGCGAAGTGCCATTCGGGCTCAGGTAGACTGGAGCCTTAAACAGCGCTTGCAGACCTTTTACTTCTTCTAAGTTACACCCTTGCCATTAAAATTTGTCTACATCATTGAATGTTTTCATTTTTTCAGGGTCCAATCTAATCTTCTGTTTTTTTTTTAATATTTTACTATTTTTTCCTTACTTTAATTGGCTGAAGAAAAACATGTAGTTTATGAAACTTTATTTGCATTCTGCTATTTAATTTGCATTCATAAAGGAATTTCAAAAACACAAATGAGTGTATTTACATATAATAAACTAAATAATAATGAAATTTTTTCATTTGGTTAAAAACTAAGTACACAGGTACGGAGAACTTTCATTTTACGCGCGGCAGAAAGGTACAGTGCACTCTTAAGGATTTTTAAGGAATTTGACACTTTCTCTATTGCTATTACTGATTTTACATTGTTGAAAGTGGTCATGCATTAAGAAAAGAATTTACTTCTCTGTTATTCTTTATCCAATCTTAACAAGTAGGGTATCATTGCAATTACTTAAAATGGGCTAATATTGTGTCTGACGGTCAGAGCCGTCCTTAATAAATGCGAGGCCTGGAGCAAAATATTTTTGCGAGGCCTTATTTAACGGTGATTGCTGGGGGGTTGTGTGGTATGGAACATACGACAGCATGTGTCCAAGTTATGTATAGACGTTTTCTGACTGTCTATATTTGTACCTACTCAATTCATTAGACCCCTATATCTTTGAA
Source organism: Neoaliturus tenellus (assembly GCA_030545055.2). Taxonomy (NCBI): domain Eukaryota; kingdom Metazoa; phylum Arthropoda; class Insecta; order Hemiptera; family Cicadellidae; genus Neoaliturus; species Neoaliturus tenellus. The sequence goes on along the minus strand of CM061537.1, from coordinate 69,009,798 downwards.
ATTATTTGAGTTACAGAAATGAAACTTGGCACAATTATTAATTACAGGGTCTCCCTGAACTCTACCCTCTAGCCCTCTACCCTCTCTACCCTCCTTTTCAGGTATTATTCCTGGACCAAAGACAAGCCAAAATATCATATTTAAAATTTAGTGATTTTTAATACAAATAGTCACGCATATGAGCTGGTTGCCGCGCAAAAAGCGCGGTTGCGGCGCCAGCTCAACAATGGATTTCATAAACACTGCTACCGGGGAAGCGGTCCGATTGTGATTAGCCTCATTTTATATCGCTTATATCGCTCTATCTCCCTTATTTATGAACAAATTTTCATGATTTTTGCATCGTTGGATTTTAAATTAAATTTTAGAAAAAAACACATAAGAACATAAACTTTGCTACCTTATGTAGGTTGTTTTTATGTAATTAAAGGTTAAAGATTTTAATTGGCCACCATTTTAAAAACATGAATTATAAAAAGTTGATTATTTTTGATATTTTTTTCTAGCTAGGTCTTTACTTCAAAAAGCTGTGTACCGAATTTCCACTTATTACGTCAAGCCGTTCTTAAATTAAAAATTATTCTTAAAAAATACAAAATGGCAGCTGTACAAGTAACTATAGTGTTTTTGAATTTTTTAATACAGTACACTCTCGTTCATCGGACTCGGCGACATCGGAACTCCGCTTCATCGGAACTGAAAATCTGGATATCATTATTTTTTTTCTTACGAAATAAATAATTTTTCCGTTTTAGCGCCTTCAATTTCCATTCGTTCTATCCGCACAACAGTGAAGTATCACATTTTGCATCAAACGTCATCAGGCATTTTCCATAATCTGTACACATCAATGTGATTTACGAGGCCGTGGAGTATTCGCACAAAAATAGAAAGAGGAAGGGGCGGGCAGGATGTGAACATCCCTTTCGACCGCTTCCCAAACTGTCATTCAGTCTGTCTCGCGTCGCGACTGCACCTGTGTTACGTGGAAGTCAGTTGACTGCTAGAATATGAGTGGAATATGAATATGGAATATGAGAATAACGATTTTGGATCTTTATTTCCTTTGTTGTTTTTATTCCTATAGGTTCATTATTACCTTGTTCAAAGTTTGAGTGCCTTATTTTCATAAAATATCTTGTGTTATCTTAAAAACAAGAGTGAATACAATCACAATAGGTCACCGTACGGGCGGAAATGATGACTCACGACGGACTCCGCTTCATCGGAATTTTTGGACATCCGAACCGGCCGTCCGCCACATTAGTTCCGATGAACGAGAGTGTACTGATATTTTGATTTTAGCTTGTATTTGGTCCAGGAATAATACCTGAAAAGGAAGAGAGTTCAGAGACACCCTGTATTAAGTCGCAAATGCAAGTGAATTTCTACACTTCTAACATTTACTGTTTCAAGTTTCAAGATGGCTGTAATAAAAAATGTTCAAAGCTAAATATTTTTAAAAGCTGTAAATTTTACGAACTTTTGCAAACTTACTAAAAATTGCATGATTTAATTACCGGAGTAAAAATACTAATGGGTAGTGGAGGAATTAAAATCTTATTTTGAGAAAACCTGGGTTTTGCTCGTAATCTTAGGCCTATGTAAATCTTTATGATTTAAATGTAAAAACGTAGATTAATCCGTTGTTTCTCGTTTGATCATTACAAACCTAACTTAGTTTTAACTTTTTTGTTTGCAGTTTTTAAGATATTTAGCTTTGAAAATTTTAAATGGCTGCCATTTTGCAACCATAAATGTTAGAAATGTCCAAATTCATTTACATTTGTACCTTAACGCACTCAACAGTTGTGCCAAGTTTTAATTCCGTACCTTAAATAACTTCAAAGATATAATGGATCAATTAAAAATTCACATACAAACAAACAGTTGAAAAACGGCTAGAGATAGGCAAAGTCGGTCATGCATGGTTGTGGCATCTGCAAGCATGGCTCGGCGGCCCCGAGGCTTGGTCCCGTCACCCCGCCCGCCGGCCGTCGCGTCGCTATCAAACGATGTTTTGCGTTTGCATTCTTTTGGTCGCTACTACAGTATTACGTACTAATAAGAATCGCATTCGTAGGTTTTTAAATCACAATTATTGTAGGCCTACATATTGCGTGGGTAATTAAACCGATATTTTAGGTACGTATCTGTTAATTATTATATCATTTTTATTCAACCTAAACGTTTACGCAACTAACTTTTTAACGGGCAAGGCCTCGCGGCGCGAGGGCCTCCTCAGGGCGAGGCCTGGAGCGGCCGCTCCACTCGCTCCACCCTAAGGACGGCACTGCTGACGGTCAAGAAAATTTGAAGAAAAGTTAGGAATTTTATGAGGCCAGGAAAAGTAATGCGAAAGTTGGGAATTTAGAGTTTTGGTTGAGAAAGTTTTTATTTTATATAAAAATTATGAAATTTTTACAATATTTTACAAAACTTATAATTGGTTTTGTTTCAGTACTTTACAAAATACTGATTGTGGGGCTGCTTTTTTAGTCTGGGACTTTTAGAATAGTGGCTTGATAATTCGGGAATTCATTTGTGACATTTACTAGATACCCTGGATAATGTTTATCTCCCTTGCAAATGTTTTGTTAAGTTAAAAGTTTTCATGGAATTTGGCATAAAATATTAAAAATCACCAATACTTTCAATAAATAATAATATTTAAGTATAATTTAAAAAAATAATAAAAAAATAAATAATAATAAATAATTAAATCAAATCAAATCAAAAATTATTTATTTCCGCAATAAATGTACATATTTACAATACATAATGGCTTATGGGAATGAAAAGTGCCTCATATGGGTCTTAGACGACCTGTGCGTGCGGCAGAAAATAAACTAAAATAAATAATAATCTTAGTAATTTTGTTGTTGTAAAAACACACACATACAGATAGACAGGGAACTATGCACCAGAGAGCCATGTTCCTATAGTTAAATCCATTGTATTAGCCCCTGAACTGCTACTGAAGATGAATAACTTAGTACCTTCTGTCGAGCATCTCAAATTTTGTTGGGAATTAATCACAACATGTTTTGCTGTGAAAACGGCATTTTCAAGTGACACAGGAAAATTTATTATCCACCAAGGGATTTAAACAGACACGTACACAAACACAGTTCACACATAAAACAAAGTTCGATAGGTCTACAGTACACATATTAATTATCACACCGCGGCATGACCTGGAAGCACCTGTGTTGTACAAAGAGCTATGGGACATCCCGTATCCTCAATAACGTTCGTAGTCAACCAACATTTTAACTTAACATTAACTGGCTTTGTAGCTGAGTGGTTATAGTGCTCGCCTTTGAATCCATAGGTTGCTGGTTCGATCCTGAGAAAAGTTAGCTTTTTAAAAGGTTCGATTCCGGACCCAGTTGCCATTTGTCATTGGGCTATTAATTAATGATGCTTTCTAACGTTTCCCCGTCAAAACGTTAAAAAATGCCACTGTAGTAAATAGACACAAAATAAATAAACATTCAAAGTTAGTACTGATAAACAAAATTATTTCTTAGTGCCGATAATTTTATCTTTTATAGAAACAGAGGTTCCAGCGCATTTCATATCAAATTGAAAACTGTATAAAGAGAATGATTAATTTTACACTTGTTTGGTTAACATTCCTAATCAATTCATAATCAATACTTTTTAGACTTAAATTATGAATGCAATAAAAATATTGGTTAATAGTTATTAGATAATATACATTAACTAGTGGCGTGTAGGGGCAAATGCCCCTAAAAATCAAAATGGTGATGTTGTCTCCAAAAGTAAGTTTCAATTTATCACCTCGCAGTATTACTATATTTTCCTCAAGCTGTAGTCTGATTTTAGGTTTGCATTTTCTAATACAATATTTCCTAATCTTGGCGAAACTTTTTGATCGGTATCAAATCAGTAAATTACCAATAATCTCCTCTGTATTAAAATACAGTCGGGTAAAATAGTCTATTGGGTGGAAAAATATTAAAATTATTTTACAAACGAACACGGTAAAAAGAGTTTTAAACTTAAACATGTTAATGATGAGTTTGTTATTCAAAAATAAAATAGTTCAATACAATATAAGTCTATTAATACTGTAAACTCCTTCACCCTGGACCTCTGTGCCCCCATTCCCCAACACTCGCCGTGACCCCATGCCTCCTCGTGCTTCCGTTCACCTCTTCTGACCTGTGTTTCCTGTACCCCCTATGCCCCCAGGGCTCAAGCACCCCCATGTCCCCGTACTCCCTTGCCCCCTCATGCCCCCTCATGCCCCCTCATGACCCTGTGTCCCTATTCTCCCGTGCCCTCATGATCGCAGTTCTTCCCCATAGCCCCCGTGCCCTCTATGTTCCTCATTCTTCCAAAATGCCCCCCAAGCCCAATTAACTTCTGTGACACCGACGTCTCTAGTAGGCCATCCCCCTTGTGCTTCCATTCCCATGCCCCCATACCCTCGTGCCCCATACCCACCCTTCCTCCCCATGCACCTTATATCCCCATGCCCCCTAACCCCATTGCCCCTATGCCCCCGCACCCACGGTACTCCCGTGCCCACATGCCTGTGGTCCCCTTGCCCACAATATCCCCCAAGCCTCCTCCGTGCCCCCATGTCCATCTGCCCCCCGTGCCTCGTGCCACCGACGCCCCTAGTGTCCATTGTGCCTTTCCACTCCCGCGCCACCATGTGCCCCTGGCACCCTATGTTCCCGTACCCCCTTGCCCGACATTGCTCCCCGTGGCAACCGTGCCCCACATGCCCATCTACCCCTTATGCCACCGACGGACCCAGTGCTCCTTGTGCATGCACCCGCACCCCTGTCGCCACGTGCCCAAGTGCATCCTTATGCCTCCCCAGAGTGCCCCTATGCCCCCGTATCCCCGTAACCTAAATAATGCTTTCATGCCCTTATGCTCGCCGTTCTTCCCTGTGCCCCTATGTTGCCCATGCCTCCACCCTGCTCCTCATGGACCCCTGTCTCCAGTGCCACCGACACCCCTCGTGCCCTTCGTTCTTCCCTGTGCCCCTATGTTGCCCATGCCTCCACCCTGCTCCTCATGGACCCCTGTCTCCAGTGCCACCGACACCCCTCGTGCCCTTCGTGCCCAATATTCCCTAAACCCCTGTCCTTCCCATGGTCCTCTGCCGCCATCTCCGCCGTCCCTCCCGTACCTCCGTACCCTCCTGTGCCCCCCGCAGCGCCGTTTACCCTATTTCCCCCATGTCTCCCTCGTGCCCCCATGTCCCCTTACCCTTCGCGCCACCGACATCCCTCGTACTTTGATTGCAGTCTATTTTGTCTGTTCGTCAATGAAGTAGAACGCTGATTGATGTACTATTAGTTTTAGCACACTATCATTTACATGAAAAACTCGACGTCTTAATGGATTAACGGGCGTTTATTGTTTTCCTATGACCTACGTAATGAAAAAAGCAGATAATTGATAAAACCAAAACAATAGCCTATATTCCTCATATGGAGGCTATCCAATGTTAGTAGTTTACATATATTGATTCAGTCGAAAATAAGCAAACACTCAACAAAACGATTCAACTTTTCAACTCTATCTACTAAATAGCCAATGTGTAAAGCATTAATGTAATAACTAAACTACATTCACTGAGTAAAGTCAACTAATCATTATTTCAACCATGCCACGTCTAAGCCAAATTAAACTTTAAACGGATCCGTAATCCGTTCATGACTATTAGTGTTCCCCTTTTTTATAGTACGGTACATTCCAATTTTAAAACGTTATAACTATGCGGTTATCTTAACTCAAAGTATCTGCTCAAGAACCAGCTGAGTTTATGATAAAACACTGGAACATCTGCTTAATCACACGTGACAATCTAAAAATCGTCTTCCCATTAGATTAAAATTGGAACTTCAAGGTCCAATGGGGCGAAGCCCAGGTAAATTTGGATAATTCTGGTATTTTTCCTTGCGTCCTTGGCCCTCAAGCTTTAAAATGAGCCATCATACGTTACCCTATCTTTATTCTAACTCGAGATATTTCGTGGGGACCGATTCTCTTACGGAATTATATATATAGATTACATAAACATTTATTTTTTTTAACTTATGCATGGAGACAAGCTATTGTATGTATGGAAATGTTTAAGCACAGTCTTTTAAGGTTTGAAAATAAAAATTATTGTAAAACTTTCTATATATTTATCAGTCTTGTAAGTTTTTGGGTCTTTTTCAGACTGGTGGTGATTTTAAATGTGAAATCTGTAATAAATGCTTTACCAAGTCATTTTATCTGTATAGACATCTGCGAAAGCATACTGGTGAATTTAGATGCAACACCTGCTTTATGGTAAGTAAAAAAATTGGTTTAGTTCAGTGTTTCTCAACCGGTGGTAAGCGTACCACTGGTGGTATGCGACAGCAATTCAGGTGGTACTCGAGAGACAAAGGAAGGAATAAAAAATGTAAAACACGAACAATTACAAAATTGTTACTGATAAACATGACGCCGACGACTGTTCTAATCAGTTCAGTTATGCGTTAGGACAACACATTTTCACACAGTTTGTGAGACTCCAATAGGTTGCAACACCTTTTCTTCACTAAAGCAATTTTGTACCACCTTAGCAAATAAAACTATCTAAGACTCCCATTTTCTGAGCACATTTATATTAGAAGCCTTATACTAATTAAATTTACGAGACACGCTCTGCAGAAATAATAAAATTTGTTTTCACATCCACAGAGAATTCCAAGTTTATCACTTGGTACCTATGGAACACGTGCTGTGTATTCGTTTGGAAAACCCAGTGATTGATCCGTCAAAATAGTTTGTGTCGTGAAGGTTATTTGTTCGTGTGTAGAATTAGTCATGATATTGAGTCTTTCCTGAGAAAGAAACAACAGCATGTTTCCCATCAACAAACTTTTTGTTTCTTCAATTTTATTGTTCCAATTCAACTTTTTTAACAAACCTGCAGCTATCAGTTCTTAGTTTTAAACTGGACACCAAAGTTTACCTATATTATTAAGTAAATTAATAATCACATAAACCTAATATTTCTATAGCTTTGAACTAAGTTATAATGTTCATTCCAATTTGTATTACTCAAATAAAATAGATCTTTTGTAATTATTGTAAATATTAGGTGTTTGCGGTGCACTGAAAATTCGGTACAGGTACGGTACAAGACAATTTACCATCATCGGTTCGGTACAATTAAAGGCATCGGTACAAATTCGATTGGGTACAGATTACGAATGTAAAAAATATTAAGGTATCTACAATTTATATTTGACTTTATAGAAACTAAATAAATCAATATTTTAAATAACTTCTTGATTAGCATTATACGTGCTGGTAATTATATTCAGGTTGAAATAATAAAACATCTTCCAACACTACTCGATATATTTACACTTATACTGTAATTGTTTACTAGACGGTAATTATATATAAAAGATCTTACAATGGCGATCGATTTCGACCAGTCACACCGGTCATCATCTCAGCAAGCATTTATTTTGTGCTTTATTCAGTATTGTTTTGTGTAGGTTTTTGCCCGCAAGGAGACACTGTTAAGCCACAGGATGAGTTGTTCCAATGAGGCAAACACTCAGGGGGCCGTCAGGCGTGTCCGAGTCCTGTGCAAGTTCTGCCACCTTGAGTTCTACTCCCTCAAAGCTCTGCAGCAACACATGGAGGATCATTACTGTTCGGGTAGGTGAACATCATTATTGCTCGGGTAGAGGATGATCATTACTGTCATTGTGTGGAAAGATCAATACTGCTCGGGTAGGCGAAGCTATTACTGCTCTAGTAGTTCATTAACTGTTTGGGTTGGGGAAGAAAATATCATTGGTGCACAGATGAAGATCATTGTTAGTGTTTGGGTAAGTGAAAACCGTTACTACTTGGGCAGGTGAAGATCATTGTTGCTGGGTTAGGGGAAGATCAATACTGATTGGGAGAAAATCACCATAGCCACCGCAGAAAGATTCTACGTCAGAAAGATTGGCAGTGTCAGGAATGTTGGCCAATTAAGAAAAGATCAGCCGCGGCAGAAAGGTCGGTTAGGGCAAAAACATCAAAGTTAACAGTTTGACTTTTCTTTATAGCATAATTTATATAAGATTTTTACTAACTCATACACTCCTAATCACTCCGATGATGTACTATTATTTGTTAAGGAGCTTGAAAAATATTTGTGCGTGTTGTACAACGCTGCAGAAAGATCAAAATTGTTCTGCTTTTGGGAACCACATTGTTTGGGTGGTGGACATTACCCTTGTCAATGTACAGGGGAGTTATAAGAAATTTACCTGATTTCTGTGTTATTTAAACAGAGTCAAATAAAGAAAAGAACTCTCCATGATATTATGTCTGGATGTGAAAGTCCTCACGCTCACTTGAATTAAGGGTGTGCAAGTATTGAAAACTTCAAGCTTTTTCTCAAGCTCTTATTATTGGGCTTGGGCTCGAGGCTTTTTGAAAAACTTGAAGTTTCAGCCAAAATTTGATTCAAAGTGAAAACACTCTTAATTTGTATTGTAATCTAAAATAATGTTATCAGCAATTTACTTTGTTCATACGTTCATTTTTAAAACCGGTCGTGACGGTAATAATAGTAATGTTTTCCTCATTAATTTTATCTCAGGGATCAGGCAACCTCCTGCCGTCCTGCCGACTCAATTGATAAATCCTGATGGATTTTTCCAAGATTATTTAAATTTAAATAACTATGTATGTTTTTTAGGGAATTTTATTCAGTGAAATTTGGTAGACACCTTGAGTCCTCTCATGAAAAACCTGACATTGACCAGTGTAAAGCTGCCCAGACTGCCGAATGAATGATACATCACTATCAGAGTACTTGTTTTTAATTGGTGAAAGAATTTATGATCAAATGTAAATTTCGTACAATATCATGTAGTGTTTGGGCAAACAATACTGTACTTCTCAAGGCCCATTTTAGGGGATACATATCCCTCTGCTAAGAAGAGACTTCAGAATCTGGAAACTAAATTGATGAAAAATACTGGTTTGAAGACTCAGTATTGTGATTTCATGCAAGAGTATATGCAAGGCCATATGACGAGGACCTCATCTTCATCAAGTTATATAATTCCACATCATTCTGTAACTAAAGAAGATAGATCAACGATAAAACTTAGAGTTGTCTTTGACGCATCTTCAAGTACATCTAAAGAATCTCTAAATGATCACCTGTTGACTGGTCCTAAATTGCAGACGGACATAAAGGACATTATTCTAGGCTTCAGAACACACGTTATAGTGTTTGTCTGTGATGTGGTAAAAATGTATTGAAACATTTTGCTGAACGAACAAGATAGAGCCTATCAGCACATACTCTGGAGATTTGACCCTGAAGATTGCGTTCAGAAGTTTGAACTCAACACTTTGACATATGAAACGTCATGCTCACTATTCTTGGCATTACGCGTTATACGTCAGCTGAAAGAAGATGAAGGAGCCGATTTTCCTCAAGCAGCATCAGTGATTTGCCGTGACATGTATGTTGACGACTTAGTAACCGGAGCGTCCTCTCTGGATGAAGCTTTAACCCTGCAAACTCAAGTCATTGGCTTAATGAAGCGTGGAGGCTTCTCTCTTAGTAAATGGGCTAGCAATCATCTGGATTTGATGAAGGCAGTCTCTGACGATACGAATTCTCAACCAATAAATATGCATGATAGTGAATCAGGGATAAAAATCCTGGGATTGGTATGGAAACCTGAAAATGATTGCTTTTCATACAAAATAAATCCTGTCTCTATCACTCACAGCAAACGAGCCATCTTGTCTACTATAGCCAAGCTTTATGACCCACTAGGCTTTATCTCCTGTATCTGCTTTATCTACCTGTCATAGTAAAGGCTAAAATTATTCTTCAGGAATTTTGGAAGGCTAATGTTGGTTGGGATGAGGACATACCGAACTATATTAAAGGTGATTGGCAGGAATTTGTTCTTCAATTGCCAAGTTTGGCTAATCTCAACATTACAAGATTTGTTTGTCATACTGATACCTTCACATATCAGTTACTAGGCTTCTGTGATGCTTCTGCCAAAGCTTACAGTGCAACAATCTACATGCGAACAATTTCACAAGAAACTACCTCAAGGATTCTTATTTCTAAAACTAAGCTAGCTCCTGTCAAGACTATCTCCATACCAAGATTGGAACTGTGCGGTGCACTACTGCTCTCAAGATTGTTTGTGTCACTTAAGAATTTTGTGACATCTTTAAATGACAAAGGAGTCATTCAGCAACCTCCCCAGTTTTTCACAGATTCTTCTGTAGTTCTCAGATGGCTCAATACGCCATCTTACAAGCTCAAGACATTTGTGGCCAATAGGGTTACTGAAATTTTAGAGAAAACTAAGGTCTCTTCGTGGCATCATGTTCGCTCTGAGGAAAATCCTAGTGATTGCAGTTCTCGAGGAATACTCCCTCAACAACTACTTCATGGAACTCTTTGGTGGGAGGGTCCATCTTGGTTGGCGAAATCTATGGAAGAATGGCCTCCAAGTGATGTTTTATCTACTAATTTACCTGAAATTAAGCAAAACTCAAGAGATGACTCGAAAATTCTCCTGGCTTCAGAAGAACAAACCTACATTCTTGAGCACATGAAAAGGTTCTCTTCTCTTCCAAGGTTTATTAATGTGATTGCATGGTGTCTTCGTTGGATAAATAATGCGAGATCCCGCAAGAATGATAGAAAAAGTGGACCTTTAACTACTGCTGAAACCCAACAAGCCTTTTCTTTGAATGCCAAACTTCTCCAGAAGCATCACTTTAGCATTGGAGAATAACCAGACAAAAGGAAAGCTGTTTTAGCAAGATTAAAGAACCTGAGCACATTCTTTGATGATCAGGGAATCCTCAGGGTGGGCGGCAGACTGAGTAATTCTGCGCTACCGTTCTCCCAAAAACATCCTATTTTGTTACCCAACAAGTGCCACTTCACAAATATTCTAGTAGACTTTTATCACAAGATTTATCTTCATCCTGGCCCACACCTGTTACAGGCCTTAATTCAACTTAAGTACTGGGTACCAGGACTAAGGTGCTTAGTACGTAAGAGAGTTTTTCTTTGTATTATTTGCTACAGAGCCAAGGCAAAAACTAAGATTGGTAATCAATACATGAGCGATCTGCCTAAATGTCGTTTTCAGGCTGGACAACCATTCTTGCAGACCGGTGTGAATTTCGCAGGGCCATTCCTACTCAGGGAAAGTTTGAGGCGCAAGGCTGCAGTTGGAAAAGCATATCTTTGCCTATTCATCTGTATGGCGACTAAGGCCGTGCATTTGGAGTTAGTGACAAGTCTGTCCACTGATGCCTTCTTAGCCTCATTCTCAAGATTTATTTCCCGAAGAGGCTTACCAAATCAAATCCATAGTGACTGTGGTACCAATTTTGTTGGAGCGGCTAACCACGGCCATCTCTAGTACAAGGCCATGTCCTTCGAACTGGCAACGCCGCAACGGTGTCTACCCGTAGTAACGTTCTTTTCACTTGCGCTATTGTTGTCAATGGAACTTACACGTACTTATTTCCCGTTACTGCACTTAAGTATGAAAGATTTGTAAATTTCCTTAGTTGGTGGGTCAATTATAACGTAAACAATATATCATGTTTTATTTAAATGACGATTTGCAATAAAGTACAATGTTTATTTAACTAACTGCTTATATTCGACTTTCCATTTTTGAAAAAGGCTTATTGAACCATTATTTGTTTGGAATGAATTTAGTTGTAATGCTAATGCATATACTTATTTACAAATTATATATAGTTGTTTAACAAAAGTTTCGTCATTATGGACACAATCTCAGAAACCATTACGGCGTTAAAGAGGTTGCTATATGTTGTTACGAAACAAGTCTGTTATTTATTAAGTTATTTGATCTAAAGTATGCTTAGTAATTATATAAATCGTTCGTTCATTACTATATTTTTAATGGAAAACAAGCAAAATTTTATTCTGTAAGTTCATGGTAATGTAATTAAATAAACTTAGATTTAAATTTATTGCATGTTTTAAATTTACTAGGTATACAATGCAGTTGTCTGCTTGCAATATTGAGCTGAGCGACTATTTTTTAAGTCAATAATAGCAAATGTTTTATTGGTGATTCAAGTGAGCTCGTTCGCTGCGCTCACTCACCTTTTGGGTCAGCTCATTCGCTGCACACACTCGTCGCCAGATTTAGGTTGGTCGCTTACTTGCCACAAGTCTGCAATACTCTAATAATTTTTGATTACGCAGGTTTGCTGCAACGGGGTATTATATGTTTACAAGATATTAAATGGTGCGTCATCCAAGATTTTGCACTTCCTCTCCGTAAACGTGGCATTTCATTCACTTACAAAGGTAAACAAACCACTAAAATAAACAAAACAACAATTTCACATAAAACTACTGTATTCACAAACAGCTGATAGTAACAGTCTGCTGTTAAATCTGATCCTAATGACAGCTGTATAATCAACACACAGTAAACAAACCAAATAAAATATTTTTCCTATTGAAATAACATGGTAACTTTAAAGGGCCGTAGGGCAGAACCCTTATGTCCGATTTGGACCATTTCAGATTTATACCTTCCCATAGATGGTTAATATGACCGAGCAAAATTTCGTGAGGATCACTCCAGCCGTTCAGGAGGGGTACTTGTAAATAAAAAGCCAGAGTGTAGTAAACTTATAGGAGCTTCGCTCAAAAAGAATCCTGTAAAAAGTTTTAGTTTAAAATATTACATTCTATAGTTAAACTAGTTAAATTGGATGTTTTGAATTTTTTTATTCACTCATGTATAAAATTTTCATGAAGATTATAAAAATAACATTCTTTAGGTTATTTCAATATGTAAAAGAATATGACCATTTCAGCTATGGAGTGTTATCAATCACACACGTTAAATTGTTAATGCTTCCTTTTTACGTTTATTTTCTGGTTAGTAAAATAATTAAAATTACAAAATTTATTCCTTATGTATTCAATTTGGAATTTTGTATAAAAAGAGTTTTATGTAACACACATAACACTGAGTAATCGTACATCGCGGCTTTATCCGCTCCGTGCGCGCACCATCAAGTCTGATATAATTTCATCTAGAAATGAAAATACTGCTCTTAGTGAGTTATGGCTTTTAATTGTAGTAAGTTTGATTCTTCCTCTAAATTACCATAGAGGCTAAAGCTTTACTTTTCAATTAAACATTACAATATAGGCGATTAAAGTTAACGGCGCACAACTTCCTCCATTTACTGCAATGATACTGGCAGAGCGCCGAATCCTCCCTGTGCAACGTTGCCACTTCTCACTTGCCATGGCCTTGTACTACAGATGGCCGTGGCGGCTAACAGATTAAAGCAACTCATCTCATGGTTTAAGAAGAGTGATACCAAGAGTTCCATTCTTCGGTATGCCACTGATCACGGTATCAAGTGGAAGTTTAACCCGCCAAATGCGCCTCACTTTGGGGGTTTATGGGAGGCTAATATAAATTCAGCCAAGCAAATCATCACCAAAACTGCTGGGAATAGTCCTATGATTTATGAAGAACTGAGCACTCTTTTCACCAAAACAGAGGCCATTTTGAACTCTCGACCTCTGCATCCTCTCTCATCAAGCCCTGACGAGACAGATTATCTTTCACCAGGTCATTTTCTAATAGGCAATCACCTTCTATCTGTTCCCTCACCATCTCTGATTAACTGCAAGGAAAATACCTTAACTCGTTGGCAGTTGGTGAAGAAGATGTCAGAACATTTTTGGAGGAGATGGACTCAGGAGTATTTGTCTACACCTCAGAGACGTTCTAAATGGCTGAAACCTAAAAGGAATCTTTCAGTGGGAGATCTTGTTTTGTTGAAGGATCCCACCGCTCCAGTTCTTCACTGGCCTTTGGCAAAGATCGAAGATGTTCATCCTGGGAAGGATGGGTTGGTTAGAGTGGTAACGATCAAGACGGGATCATCTTCTTATCAACGACCTGTGACCCAGATAGTTCCCCTCTTACCTCTTGACAGTGACCCACATGATTTATCTTGAAATTTGTCACCAAATTTGATGGGCGGTTTGTTTGGGCAAACAATAATTTTACAAGAAATTTCAAAATAAATTTCCTTTTGCTGATTTTATGAATGTATTGTGAATATGAAATGCTAAAAAGTATTAATTTAATTTATTTAAAAGGTTAAGTAACATTCGGTAATTCTCATGAGTAATATTTTAATATCAAATAAAATGAACAGTTCAGTTAACAGTCAAGATCACCTGAGCTGAGGCCTGACCTACAACAATAGGTATTGTGTGTGTGTCTCCTTATCTGCACTGGACAAAGGTCAATCTGCGAGCAGATATTTTGTTGAATGTTGCCAGTCTACTGTCTAATGCCTCATAGATTACATGGCTGTGATGTTGCAGCTTCAAACATGTTTAGTGAATTTTACAATTAAGTCTACAAAATTTCTACAAGTGAATTGAATTATTCTAATTAATAGAATTTGTTGAGTGGTGTATGTTACATCAAGTTCTACAAGCTGAAAGGTTATCGGTATCCTGGAAGCAATTTTATTTAATATAAATTGGAGTTTAGCCTACTGTATGTACAAGCAAGTATCATTCAAATACTCTACAAGTTGAATAATAATGAAATATATTAATGGGAAATGTTAACTATAAAATTAATATGAAGACATCATATGGTGAGTTCTCCAATTATTTTTTACTCTACTGACTTTGGCTACTACAATGTGGAAAACTTGTCTAGGAGGAAAACTTGATTTATCCTGCAATGTGAATGCAGGAAAAATTTGTGCAGAACTATCACTTAATTAATTTCATTCTTACTATAATAATATTGTCTGTCTATATTTGCTGAAAATCTCTTTTTGTTAATTTTGACTCTGAACCGGCAATATATATAATTTTGTGTCCTGAATAAGTTGTTTTCTTTACAAGCAACCTTTTGGCGCAAACATGTACATTTGTCAGTAACAAAGCTACACCTCATCTGATCCATCACAATCATCACACTCATCCCCTCAGTCATACTCACCTTAAAATACGCACCACAGAGTGCGTCGGTGTTTCAAATAAAGTATCTAAAGTATGTAAAGTATGTAAAGTATCTAAAGTATGTAGGTATTTTTCTTTATTAAATAAAATAAAATTTAAATGACTACGTATATTTTTCAGGTAATATGTGGCAATGTAAGTGCGAAATGGTTTCTGATAGTGCAGATCTTTTCATAAAACACAAATGTAATTATAAAGCATCAAAATCGTGCACGAAATGTGGCAAATGTTTCAAATCCATTGAAGATTTTGTTGAGCACAAGAACCGTCCAGTCTCAAGTAAGTCTTAGTTTTATTGTACCGTAGTTTTAGTTTAGACAAATACAAAACGTAATGTTTATCTATATTTCAGCCTGTAATGTTCATAAATATATTCAAGAGGTTTACAGATACTGGTTGTTTTTCTTTATAGCAGTGAAAAGTGCCACTACCAAAGTGTGTCCATGCACTATTATCTTTTGTGACCTGCTTATTGCTTAGTTCATATACCTCTTATGTAGACATGTAACGGATATCCGGTTACTATCCGGTATCCGGCCTATCCGGCCTTTTTTTTTAATATCCGGTATCCGGCCGGATACTTGCTACTATTCGGCCAGATACCGGATACTTAGATCTATTGTTTGGCACTGCTTGATCACTACTTGTAACGGTCTTCTTTTTGGTAAAGACAAACATTAAAAAAATAAAAACAACAAAAAACAGTAAAACTTACAGACTGACTGATAGCGAATGAAAAATTTGTGCCTCCTACACGGTCCCATGGTCAGAGGGACAAGTTCTTACTTGTCTTTTCGTAAATTATCCTTAAACTAAAAGCTAAAACATGAGCCGGATATCCGGAAGCCGGATATTCGGCGCTCCGGCCTAGAACCTTGCCGGATATCTGGTATCCGGTATCCGGCCAAAAGAAATATCCGTTACATCTCTACTCTTATGTTTTATGACCTGTGAATATTCAAAATGACGTTTCAATTCGTGTCTCTGGCAGGTGGGAAATAAGGTTGTGGATAATTGTTAAGAAATCGAACTACACTAGTTGGTATTTACTGCAAATTTTTAACTTATATTAAAAATAAAATGTTAAGATTTAGATTAAAATTTATTTCTTCTTATATTTTGGAACTACCAGAGTAAATGGAGAGACATTGAATGGTGTCAAGATTTTTCTATAATATAATAAATAAACTATATAAGATATAATATAAATATAAATTTTTAACAGGGTGGGTAAATTGAGGAATTTTATGGAATACAATAACAATTTCATCCTGAAATAAAATTTTTATTTTGTCTGTTTCCACGCCATTGAAAAGTTTTACTTTTTTAATGATGAAAATAATGCCTTTAGATTTAAAACGGGTTTAGGTGGACATAATGTGTCATAGTGATTAATAAAAAAGGCTTTTATCTTGCATCCATGTGAACATTACATTGAGTGTCATACCGTTTATAAGCTTGTCTAATTCTCTTTCACTATATTCAGTATTCATACTTGTTATTTATCTTACCCCTTTTAAATTTTACAGGAAATAAAAAAGCTAAACCTAAAATGCTGTGTGAATTTTGCGGCCTCCTGTACAAGACAGTTACTGGTGCTCGGCTGCATAGGCATTCAGTCCATGGTGAGTTGCGAACAAAAAATTTTTTTTACATGTAAAAATAACCATGTAAACCATGTAAATTATAACCATTTACTGAGAAGATCACTAATAAAACCTAGGCAGGTATAAAGTTGTACCTTAATTTTCCAGAGGACTGGAAACCAAGGTTAAATATTTCATAGTTAAAAATAACTATAAGATCTTTTAGCGAATTTCCCTATAGGGTACACGCTATTACGGTAGTAGCCATGGTAAGACCTAAGACCGGGACCACTTTACTTTTTCATTTTGAGGTCCCCAGAAGCCAAAAACACCATTCACCATTCGTTAATATTCATATATATGTGTGTCAGTTTGAATCTTGAAAATAGCTTAACTGGTTATAGAGAAAATTCAAATCAAGTTTCCCATGTTATTCTTATGGGTAAATCTTTAAGAAGTTATATATCGCTTATTTATCAACATATCTTGATACAAATTTTTATGAACCTTCACTAGGTGGTGAGTAATTAAGATTTGATCAAAAACCCACATGGCAGAGAACCTACATGGTAAATCTCATGGTATTCTTATGGAAAATATTTTTTTTTACCATTTACCAAACTGCAACCGTTGCCCAGATTCCTGGATAGGTCTTGTCCAAAGTTTATATACATTTATTTACACTTGCAATGTTACATTTAAGTTAAAATATTTACAACTATTTACAAAATTGGGAGCAAGAGGGATGGAGATAATAAGGTATCTGTTCCTAATCAGCTGATCAGCTGTCTTCTGCATATTTGTCAAATTTGAAATGTTTATGTTTTGTTATTTGTAAACAAATCATTCCTTTTGCATGGAAGCTTTGGATATGCACTTTGAAAAAAAATTATGAAAGTAATTTATTGCAATATAAATATTAATATATAAATTATGAAATAAAAGTAATTTACTCAGAAATATAATGCCATTAAATATATTATATTTCATCGTAAAGATTATTAATTATATAAGATAGCCACAAAGTTCTTTGATAATGAAATAATAATTCTTTGGAAATTCGCTGAGTACGCAGGTCTGCTGCGACAAGATTATTTGATTGTAACTAAAACTTGCTAAGCAGTAAGAAACATGCGAAACACATTTATTTGTCTTGTTTATTTGTAAGGACATTACAAGAATGTAAAATTAGCGCCATGTAGTTTTTTCACAGTATAAAAAAATTAAGGTTGTAGCTTGATTACTATATTTTACTATCGAAGAAAGTGCAGCTTAAAAAAAGACTGCTTGGTTCGGACAAATAACAAGTTATTTTTAAATTTTTAAATGCTAAATATGTTCACTTATTTCACCACAGCTATAAAAAAATCTGTGACCACATATCTATCTAATAAGATTCCCTTAAGAAGTTTAGCAAAAATAACAAAAGAAATGGGCAGGTTGAAGTATCAGTAATTTGCAAGGAAGATTTCCTGTGTTACTGATACTCCAGCCAAGTTATTTACAATAGACAAATGCCATGGAATGAAAAACTCAAACAGCTAAAGTTTTTCCTCAGTTATTCTAAAAATAATTACGTTATCATAACCATTTTCATTTATAATTATTTAATGTCTTATTACAGGTGAAAAAACCCTCATATGTTCAGAATGTGGGAAAGGATATACCAGAAAAGAAAAACTAGAGGAACATTTGAGTGTTCACAAACAGAATGATGTCTTTTGGGTAATTATTACATCACTAGCTGAGTACCCGTTCTTCGCACGGGGTGAGTGTACAGTTTATTAAACGAATGATATTAATGATTTCACAAATTCATAACCTTCAGTTGGTTCATTCTAACGTATCTAGATATCAAGTTTTATGCTTAATAGCTACCAGGCAAATTTGTCAAAATCTTGTTAAATCCATTTCTCATTTAGTCTAGAAGTTATTTCTATTAATGGTTTTGTTGCAGTTTGATTAAACATTTATATTTGTATGGTGATTTACTTTATAGTTCTATGAGTTTAAACTTATAGAAGATTTAAGAAAACTCAGACTTGTAAAAAATATTATAGATTCTTATGAAATCTAATATTGAATCCTTGATTGGGTGTGACGATAGCTATATGTCAAATCCAATGTATTGAACCCCTGCATCTTGTTCTACCCATGAAAGATATGTACAGACATGTACAATATTAAATCTAAATTCAAAATTAGTTAACATTTTAATTCCCAAACCAAGTAAAACCACGCAACATCTGTCAGTAACGTATAGCCACCGCACCGCAGTGTAGATATTAGGTTTACTTAATTCAATTTTTTTGTCTTTAGACTTTACCTATTTACCTAAAACCTCATGTGTTGCCAATGTATACAAAACCGAATAAATAGTGACATCCCATGTTAAAAAGTTATGTCGAAAAACGGAGAAAAATTAAGCATTGATGGTGGGATTACTTTTCCTTATTGCCACGGGAAGCGTTCTTTTTACCTTCTAAATGTCAAAATAAGTATATTTGTTTGTTTACACAAAATAAAAAACAATAACAAACTTCTGCAAATATGTTCTTAAACCATCTGATTCCATTCAACCAATCAGCATGATCCTTGAATGAAAATTACAGTGGTACTATGAGTGTTTTTTGAGCGACTTTCTCACTTCTTCATAAGAACCTACTCATTAAGCTTTTACACATTAATATTGCCCCGTCTATACCCGAACTACTTGAAAAATTGAGCAATTTATAAACCTCATTGGTTTTAACTACATGTTGTGTTTGATAAAATACACCTCTTTTTGTCAGAAAGTGCAATGAAAGCTAAATTGGGAACTAAAATTAGTTTGTAATGATAATAAGAAACATTTTAAGATTTAAGGGTCAAAACTCGTTTTGTAATAATTTCCATAAATTATTTTAATATTCATATTTAGAACCAAGAATTAGTTGACTTTATTCACTGTATTTAGGCCAGTGAAAATTTAAAGGGTTAGATATGAAAGAGTCTGTATTTAAAATTTTAAGTGTTGCCATCTGTGGTGAAAATGACAAACTGTCTAATCCAGCTGATTAAAGAGCATAGATAAAAAGGTAGAATTAAATATTCCCATAAGATTAACATTGAATATTTCTTTTACTATGAGGGAGAGCCTTTTTGACGAACGATGCTTTAGAGCAGCTAAAATCGTTCTAATTTCAACATTTAACAATAATAAAAATTTTCATATCATTTACTAAAGCCCTTGTCGTGTGAAAAGAGATTAAAGATTGGTATTTTAGCACAACTTGGCTACTTTGACATACTATGGGGCAAAGCCCTAAGGTCGCTAAGTCAATTAAAGTTGTAATGAACCTTCACACCACTCTAGTCTATGACATGAAAAAAATTTAGACCCCTAGGTAAAGTCGTTATCCAGTGAAAAGAGGACAAAATAGGACCCATGAGCGTTACAGACAGAATGACAGAGAGAGAGACAGACAGACAGAGGGAAAGAAATTTAGATGACACCGATTTTGGATTCTGTTATGCATAAAAAGTAAAAATAACCAAAAATTTCAAAATTCTAAGCAACGTACAGACAAAACTCTAATTTTATTAATATAGATGGTCAAATTATTTAATCAGACATATTGTTATGTACAGACTGGTTATTGTACATAATAATCAAGATTCCTTGAAAAATTGATTAGTTAATTACTTTAACCAGCCACTAATAATAATGTCTAGTGCAGTTTACTTAAAGTTAGTAAAAAAAATTGTTTTAGTATTAATCACTTTGAATGGTTATTATACACAATAGCTAACTGGAGATCCAACATTATGAATAATAGCCGACCACGGGTAATAATTTGTGTAATTGGTAATAATAATGTGTAATAATTTATACTCAGTGATTACCACAGTAATTTACCAATCAACTAGTGGTAATTTCACTACATTCACTTAATCATATTGATAAAACTCAAGTGGTTATTATCTCAGACCTCAGGAGGCTGTCATAATTTATCTTGGAGGATGCACTGATTAACGAACTGATTAATAAGCATATATATTAAAAACTACCAGAACTAAATTGCTTGATATCGAAGAACAAGTACACTAGTGAAATATAAAAACAATTTTTATAAGATCACAATCTATATTTTTTAGACAAGTAGACATTTACTGTCAGGCAAAAAAAGTTTCCTAAAACTTTCAAAAAAAATTATTAAAAAAATCATTTTAATAGAAACTTTTATTTATTTAACTAACATAGAAATACAATTTCTTAAAAGTACAAGAAAATTTCACAAGTCTAAAAAATCACTCTGACGAGTGGTAGGCCTATTGTCGCTACTATCAAGGGTCTAATTTACTGTTGTGGTAAAAAGGAGGTTACAAAATAATCTTAATGGTTCATCCTCATGGTATTTCCTAGATATAGTTGAGAGTAGATGAAGAATGTAAATTGTAATTACCTTAAAAAATGTTTCTGTTTTAACATTTTTTTATTTTTATGCTAGGAATGTCCAGTATGCTTGAAGAAATATTCCCAAGAAAAAAACTGCATAGCTCATCAAAAAACTCACTGTAGACCTGCCTTCACGTGCTCTTATTGTGATAAGGTAAAACTTCATTAGTTTTTTTTTTTTTTTTTTTTTTTTTTTTTTTTTTTTTTAATGTGATGTAGAAAATATTTAATTTAGTAAATCTCAATTGTAATCTAAGAAAGTAATTAAACTCAAATTACCAATAAAAATAACTTTCAGCCAAGATAAACAAGGGCTACCACTATAAGACCACTTGCCAGACAGTCTTATTTTTTTGTTCATTAGACACCAGATGCAATATCTCAAAACGCACCCAAAGACATAATATCCATGCTCAAAATACAAGAACAGCCATAAGCAAGATATATCTTTTCAAAGATTGTCTAATTCTATAATGAGCTATGAAGTAGTGGGCTCAAGGTGTATAACGAACTACTTTTGGAACTAACAAAATTATCTGATAATCTTTTAAAAAATAGACTTTATGATTTTCTTGTGAATTCACCGTGTTACACATTACCAGACCTTATGGATTTACTTTGAAAAGGTTAATGGTGTACCTACATGTGTGTAACTATGATGACTAATTTAATGTTTCTTCACTTGTTACTGTGTAGATACCAGCACTCTTGTGAATATTGATTAGGGCTAGTGGTTGTTATATGTCTCATTTATTTATTTCATTTGATTGATGATATCTTAGATTA
The DNA here is from genome assembly GCA_030545055.2 of Neoaliturus tenellus. Classification (NCBI taxonomy): domain Eukaryota; kingdom Metazoa; phylum Arthropoda; class Insecta; order Hemiptera; family Cicadellidae; genus Neoaliturus; species Neoaliturus tenellus. The sequence continues at coordinate 68,987,891 of CM061537.1, read as the reverse complement.
ATAGAATATTCTACTAGTTATGTACATTCACCATTTTATTTTATGTTAAGAAATGTGCAAAGAGAGAAATTTTAAGAAGAGTTCTATGTTATTGTCACAGTTATAAACTGCAGTTCATTAAAAATATTGATATGCCAAGGTGCAGTCTTGGCAAAACCCAGGACAGCTGTCCAGTTTTGGCATTCAGGTTGCACAACAAGCTGCCAAATTACATTCAAGACTTGGGGTTCGGCCCTCAAAACTAAGATATAATCCTGGCTGAAGAGGAAGGGTTTCTACTCCATTGAGGAGTACTTCACAATCGACATGAATATTTAAATAGGCTAATTGAAACCGACTGCCATGTCATATATATGTAAATATTGGGTTTAAATGTCTCTAGAGTAAAAGTTAAAATAGGGTTCAAAAGATCCGTCCAGTCAACTGGTCAACGATCGCCTGTTGGTAATGATGATGGTTGTAGAATATTTTCCCATTTTGACGATGTCACCTGTCTTTTTGTTTTGTATACACTGTGTAAAAAGATGTTTGTGATTATGAAGAGATGTGCTATTCCATTCAACAGACATATAACCTCTTGCGCCTCTGGGCCTGAGCCCACGGTGCCCATTTACCAAATCAAGCATGATTGGCTAAAGTCCACGCCGGTGGCGGTGGTGGCTGGGGGATCAGGAGACCTCCCTGTCTCTAGTTAGCACCTCGCTCGACCGCCCGAACTTGATCCACTGGGCAAGAGGTAAAATTGGCAAGATTTTAAAAATTTCATAATGTATATTCATGATGATGTAATTGTTGAAATCTACATAAAATTACAAGAAAATTAAGCCCAAGAATGATATAAATACAATATTATAGAATGTATGCCTGTTATTTTAATGAACTTGGAATACTCAATGCTAGCTTATTTGCATAGTTTTTGGGCTTTTCTTGTAATTTTATCTAATAAAATAACATTATCACGAAAATATATCATGAAGTAAAAAAAAATTACTAGTCATACTTTATGTCCAGTGGGTGACTCATGGCCCAAGCCTGGAGTGACTGACCATTTACTATTTACCATCCGCATCTTCTCCGTAGTCCTCAGAGACCAGGGAATCGTCATCTTCAAAGCTTCATTCTTCTGGGGTGAAGATTGTGTGAGTGTATGTGTGTGAGTGTGAAGTGTTTAGTGAGCATTTATTTATGGTCATCCAAAAATTCAGACAGCCTATAATAAGGTCTGTCAGTTAAATATTGTTTTAATTTTCTTTTAAATAAGTTTAAGTTTGTAGTTTAAGGCTTTCTGGCAACAAATTATGCATTTTTATTCCCATGTAATTTGGGGTCTTGCTTGTTTTAGCGTAAAAGGTTTAAATTACCTGTGCTCTGTCAAGTAGTCCTATTTGCTTGTTTTAGTTAACCTATGATGATTGAGATTGAAGTTAGTTTTGGATCTTAGATTGTGCTCATGGCAATTTATTCTTAGTTGAGGGGGATTGGTTTTTGTCAAAGTTATGATCTCATAAAGGTACAGGGATGTGGTGGTCAGTATGTGGTTTTTGATGAAATGGGGTTTACAGTGGTCCCTGGGTTGCAGTCCTTCAATGATCCTGATTGCCCGTTTTTGTAGTGTCAAGATTTTTTGTAGGTTGTTTTCACTCGTAGCTCCCCAGGCTACAATACCATATCTCAAGTGTGAAGAGAACAATGTGTGATATGCTGTGATGGTAATTTCTTTATTGGTGACACTACAGATCCTTCTGAGGGCGTATAGTACTTGAGATAGTCTTCTGTGAAGATTTTGGATATGGTTATTCCAAGTTAGGTTGCCATCCAGAGTGATACCAAGGTATTTTACTTGATTTTCTGTCGCTTCAGGAGGTTCATGTCTGGGGTTGAAAGTTTTGAAGTTGACAATTATTGTTTTTTGTTTATTTATTGTAAGACCAATGTCATTGCAAGCAGTTGTGGAGGTTTGGAGCAGGCTTTCAATGATTTCTTGATTTTTAGTTGGGCTATTGTAATCAGTTGGAGAAATGATCGTTGAATCATCTGCGAATAGTAGGCAGGAACTTCCCAGTGAAAAATTGTCTGGGAATGAGTTAATGTAGGTCAAAAATAATAATGGGCCTAGTATTGAACCCTGTGGTATCCCTTTATAAGACAGTTGGAGAGATGAGCGATGTTTCACTTCATAGTTGTTACTCAGAGATTCAATTTCTACCAATTGTTTACGATTTGACTGGTAATGTTTCAGCCAAACCAGGCCCTATTAGTTATATTGAGATGATGAAGTTTTTGGATTAGAATTGTTCTGTTTAGGCTATTGAAAGCCTTTTCGATATCTAGGAAAATACTGGTAGCTTGATGTTTGTTTTCCCATATTTTAGAGATTTCTTCAAAAAGGTTAGCCAAGGCGGTGTTAGTTGATCTTCGGCTCCTGAATCTATGTTGGGAGTCGCTAAGTTTGTTCTTACTTTCTAGGTATTTAATTAGTTGAGAATGGATGACTTTTTCTAGATACTTTGATAGCACCGGCAAAATCGATATGGGGCGGTAGTTGCATATGTTTGTTTTTTCACCTTTCTTAAACTTTGGGTAGATGAGAGAAATCTTGGCCAGATCGGGGACTATGCATTGTTCGATAGAGCTGTTGATGATGTTTAAGAGAGGAAGTTCTAACTCAGATTTACAATGTTTTAACATTTTGTTGGTGATTCCATCAATTCCTGCTGCATTCTTAGGTGGGAAGCTTGTGAAGATTTCGTCCAATTGTTTAGATGTAATCTTATTAAAAGTTTGAAGAGAGTCTGGATCTGGATTCCGGGGGTTCCGGGGGTTTTAATTTCATTGACCAAGGGCTAATTAGGGTCAGGGAGGCCTCCCCAGCCGTCATAATCCCTCAGCCGCCACCACCACCACCACCACCATCCACCACTGGGATATTAAAAATTTTAACGTTTATTGTTTGGCCGTTTAAAATTAAATTTGCTTTATTCTTCATTCAAACATGTTTTTGCTCTGTGAAATGGAAACTAAACTTTTCAAACTCTCTTGAATAACGGTATATTATTTTCATTCATTCATTAACACTTACAGAAACCCTGTTCTCACAGGCCCCCTTCAAAATTTATTTATTTTGTTATTGTCAACACTAAATAAAAATAATTTACCTATTTCAGTAGCTTTCAACCATCTTCCATTCTGTAAAGATAACAAATTGTAGTTAGCATTATCATCATTGTGCTCCTGAAATAAAAGAAAAGGAAAAAACAGTAAAAAGGATTTGGAGGGGTTTGTGACACTGAGAGTTTCAGTTGGTGCAAGTTCCAGTAACATTGACTAGGGTCTCATTCTGGGGGTTCGGTTAAGAAAAAAATATTGGTTGAAATTGGATCAGTGATGAAATATTTTAAAATGAAAGCTATCTTGAAAGAAAGAGATACGTAGGGAAATACAAAATTATAAAAGTGGTACCGACCTAAAAAAAACTCACAGACCGGGATTTTGGTTAGTGTTAGTACAAATAATAGGGATTTGATAACAGTTTTAGCCTGAACTCAAGTAAATTGAATTTCAAAATATGAACATTTTATGTCTTTATTTTCAGCAATTCTATCAGAACTCAAATTTCAAAAAACATTTGAAAGTGCACGAAAAAACAAATATGAAGTGTTCTTATTGTAGTGCAGAATTTTCATCTATTGAGCTCCTGAGTTCACATTTACAAGAAAAGCATGCTGATGTTCACAAAGGTTTTGAGTGTGAAAAGTGTAATAAAATCTTTCCAGTGGTAAGTAATCATGTATTTTTGTCAAACTAACCTAAATTACCTAGTAGTTAACTGCTTCTAAAGATTGCCATTAAGACTCATAACTTTATAAAAAACTAGTGCATATAAAAAAGCAAAATAAAAAAGTAAAGGGGGTCCCCCCCAAGAAGTACACTGTCAGACATAAAATAAAAAAGTTAGCTATTGTAACACTTTAGGCTGGACACCCGGTATAAAAAATAAACAAACGATGTTCTGACAAAAAAAAACTATTTAACTTAGTCTGTAGAAATATACTATACTTAGAAAAAAATATGTATGACATCATTTGACATTAATTTACCTGTTTCCTTCAAAATTATTGATCCATTAATTATTATGATTTAGGCTACCATTATTCATTGACTTTAGCCTATTATTTAGTAACTTGCTTTACAATTTCATTATGAATTAGCCTCTGTATCACTATACGTATATTAGCCTAATATAGTTTAAGTTACCCATGCTCTGTTACTGATCCTGCTTTGATTTTTTGCAACCAAGGTTTTGAACCTCAAAGGTTCAATATCAAGCGAAGAACATCAATCGTAATTAATCCACTGAATCCTTGTTGGCAGGGCTGGCCCTAGGTTTTTGGCGCCCTAGGCGAAAGTGGCGGTAGGCGCCCCCTACCCCTTCCCCCACAAACCACTCGTTCCGCTTCTTTTATAGCCGTTATTACATATTACAAAGAAAAAAAAAAAACGTTTAAAAGAAAACAATACTTTTGTTAACAATTTACTCTCAAATAAAGCACTTGGAATAAAAAAATATATTCATAATTTATTGTAAACAAAATTTGCACAATAATTTATCCATTGCGAAGATGCAAAGATCCTAAATGGATCCAAATGTACTTATATGCAAAGATGCAAAATGATTCTTATTGTTATCATCCATTTCAGACATCAAGGAAAAAAATCATCTCTGATTGTTGACTTTCTTTGCTACCGATCGCGGGCACTATTTATTTCCCTATTGGGAGCGCCCTTTCTACCCCCAATAGTAGCACTCTTTACTGCCGCCGATCGAGGGCTCTCTGATCAGGGCGCTGTTACCGTCAATTGGGGGGATATTTACTGCTGGTCGGGGGTGCTATTTTCACTTATTTTGGGCACTATCTGCCGTTGATCATGGGCGCTTTTTACCGACGGTAGGATTAGTGGGGGGGGGGGGGGGGTAACTAAGAGTTCCTTAGGATTATATCTTTTAACTTATCTCTCATTTTTTGGCTTTCAGGGGCATTTTGCCGATGGTCTGGACGGTCCGATCGGGGGTGCTTTTTACCAGTGGTTGGGGGATCAATTTAACTCCGATTAGGGGCGCTATTTACAGTTGTTTATGAGACAAATGTTTACCGCTGGTCAGGCACGCTCTTTACCGTTGATCAGGATTGCTTTTTTGACTGGCCGGGGGTTATATTTACCTCCAGTCAGGGCGCTCTTGACAGCTGAACAGGGGGGCTATTTACCATAGTTTGAGGACGCTTTTGACCAGCGGTTGGTGGCTTAATTTAACTCCAATTAGAGGCGCTATTTTCCGTTGATCAGGGGTGCTTTTAACCGTCGGTTGGGGGCGCAATTCAACTCTAATGATCAGGTGTATTTTGCCTATCGGAGGCACTGTCTCACGCCGGTTTAATTGTGATTCTTGGAGGCGCTTTTTATCACCGATCAAGAGGTTATTAACTATATTTTGAGGGGGCTCTTAACCGGGATCAGGGGCGCACATTTTTGACAATCAAGGGCGCTGTTTATCGCCGGCCGGGGGCGTTTTACTGCCCATCGGGGGCGCTCATTACTACTGATTAGGGACACTATTTACTGCAGATAATGGGCGCTTGTCTCTGCCACGATGGCACCCCTCGGGCCTCGCCGCCCTAGGTGGTCGCCTAGTTTGCCTATATGGTAGAGCTGGCCCTGCTTGTTGGAAGAAGCTTCGCCATGATTTTAACACACAATTCAAACATTTGTCAATAAGGTATTTTCTTTGTGGACATCTTTTTAACGAAAATAAACTGTTTTAAATAATTATGTCAATAAATGTTTGTATTGTGTGTTAAAATCATGATGAAGCTGCTTCCAAGTTTGATTAAGTGGATTAATTAGCATTGATGTTCTTCAATTGATAATGAACCTTTGAGGTTCGAAACCTCGGTCGCAAAACACCAAATCAGGATCACTGACAGAGCAAAGGTAATTTAAACCTTTTTATGTCTGCTTTTCAAGTTTAATCCTTAACATTCAGTTTTATTAACCGATTCTTATTGTAAGTATTTTAATATCATACAGAATTCTGTTACATTTTTACAGAACTCTCATAATAATAACTTTTGGGAATTAGGTTTTCCAGTTTTTCCTCGATTAATTTAAAATAACCAACCAATTGAAAATCAAGGGATAGTAACTAGATAGCTAATTATCAATTTGGTTATAATAAATTCTCAGGTAGTGCCTTGTGATGTAGCAAAGGCAATAACTGAAAAAATGTATTTATTATTGTCTGAGCAACCAACAAATGTTTTAATTTTTTATTTTTCAAAGGCAGTGCCATTGCAGCATTTTGACAGAGAATAGTCCAAAGTCAGTCTGCTACTTAAGTTCGTCCTCAAAAGCCTTACTTGATGTAAACTTTTGATAGTTTTTTATGGAGTCTTGCGATTTAAACTAAATAGAGGCGTGCACAGTTTTATTGAAAACAAATTAGCCTATGACCTTATTGGCTTTGTTTCAGAAATGGCAACTCTCAAAACACAAGCGGAATCATTCGGAGATGTACACATGTACCTATTGCGGAACGCAAATCAAATACAAGTTTCGACTCAAGAAACATCTCTCTACCTCTCACAAGGACAGAGTAAAGGAATGGGATGATCCTACGGTCCTACTAAGCATGCGGAACCAAAACAACCCGAGCAGTGAGTATCTATATGTATAATATGTGAAGCCGCTTTTTGTGAACACTAACTACTCTTCCCTTATTTCTGGACGAAATTAAAAAATTGACATGTCATAAGATTTGTATCAGATGGTAGTTTTGCAATAAGGTTTTAGATTTTTGATATTTGTACTCTGAAGGGCACGGACGGGAAGCCCTAAAAGTTTGATTTTTATCCATAAGATTAACATGGGGAACAATTTATATTGAATCGCAAAATTAAACAGCTGTTGATAGTAAAACAGACAAACACATGTTAAAAGCTAGCTGAATAGAAGCAATTAAACAACTGGTACTGAAATATCAACTCAATTCCATACTTTAATACTGTACAAGGAGTGTCTATCACATTTGGAAGTTGGAGAATTATCGATGAAGATCGATAGATGAAATACCAATATGTTGTAATCTGATTTTCACTACAATTTTATTTTCATTCAAAGTAACTCGGTAAATTAATAAAAATTATTTTGACCCTCTGACAAAGTTTTACATTGTATGGGAATGCACGAAAGAGATTTAAAGTTTTTGCAATTATTTACAATTTAACAAATTATCATTTGAATACAATTTATTTACTGATTTTCTCTAGACTTTTTCTTTATTTTAAACTTATTTGAAATTGTTCTTCTTTCTTTTTACTTCTTTCTTCTTCCTTCTTACTCCATTCTTCATGACTATATTGTTATGTTTAATTTATTAACGGTCTACCGCTTCTTTTACATTTTTCATATTAACTCTTCCATCCTTAATTCCTTCCATTTCTCCTTCCACGTCATTGGTTTTGCTCTTCAAAAATGTCCTAATACGATAGACCTCTCAAGTGGATACCGGAAACAAAAAAGACAAGGACGTAAGAGTGTGTAGTCGTTATGTTTTTACCATAAAAGTTAAGTTTGTTGTATGAAGAAATTTATTATTTATTAAGAAGTTTATCGCCATTTTTTATATACATTTATAATGTATTATATTTAAATTGCAATGTTTATTTTGACTACTGATTGTGATTAGAGATTAGACCTTCAGCATCAAAGGAGGCACCATTGAGCAAAGTTTGATCTTTAGGTACTTTGAGAAATGCAGCACATTGCGCTGCACGGGCCCCCTAGTGATCACTAACATTGGGAGCATGATGTATTTCGTTTAATCTTAGAATCCTAATTTAACTCTTGTAAAAGTCAAAAGTATTGCTAAAGTTAAAACGTTGTACTAAACTATACGACAAGCTAATGATTTTTAAATACTTTCAAGTATAACTTCAATTTTTTTATTAACAAAATCTCAATTACCATGGACCAATAAGCCATAATAATTGGTGGTATGAATACAGTAAGGTACAGTCATGGTAAGGCAAATGGCTAGCCAGAGGTAATTTGCTTATGTTTGTGCCTATAGTGACCATTTCAGTGACTGTAATTTTTTTATATGTACTGAAGAGTTGTATGAACTTAAAAAGTGTATAATGTTTGGTATTGCAGTTAAATTGTTTGTTAATATGATTAATTAACAAAGTTTGATTGCCAGCCTTTTTTGGCCACTATAAAACTCAGGGTTGGGTTTGCACTACTCTAAAATTTAATATAAATACCAAAGTAGATTCGATTCTATAACCTGTTGGGTTTCTTATTCCTGGCTCGGCTTTGGAGATTAAAAGGCATGAAGTGTCCAAAAGTATACTTCTAAAAAACCATTTGATATTTTTATAATTTCAGTTGTCCAAGTCATTTCAGTGTGGAATAAAGAAAGGGGGGATAATTAAACCATCCCGTGCTGTGAAATTTTGTATTTTCATACAACTAAGATTTCTGAATAAATACTGCCACAACCGTTTATGGTGCAGTGATACAGTACCACTGTAATACGGTACATCCACAATCGGACCCTCCAGTAGTCTGGTGCTTTTCAGACAATGCTTATCGCTTTTTCCGTTGTTTTTTGACCTCTTATTTAATATTAAACCTAAATGGAATTTTTTGTGTAAAGAGGTTGGTGGACCTCTTTTTGCCTTATTTTCCCCCGCCCACATAGACTATTTATCTGTGCGTGGATTGTATCATACAAAGTAAGGGGGTGAGCCGCTACAGTACAAGGTGAAAGGTACTGATAAAAGTCACTGGCAGAACGCAGATTCGAGCTCATGACATCGCTGCCATTGTCCCGAAGTCCGACACGCTAACTACTACACCGACTCACCCAGTTGCTCATCCTAACTCACCATTCAGAAAATGAGATGTGATTTTGCTACTAAAGTGACCTTACTCACCGTTAGAACCTCTTTGCCAGACTATATTTAAATGTTTGATCGTCATTTTAGGCCATGGTTTCATTGCTAGCAGCCTTTTTTGTGGCCTGATCATGATACCACACAATCTGACCGAATAAACGACGGGGGTTTAATCGGCTCTGGTGTGTTTACATTGTTGACTTATTCCACTAGTCCAGCATCTACACATATTCAATGCGCGACATAACAGCCATGAGGAAATTATAAATAGGTAACGTAAAAAGAACTCCAGAAGAAAAGCGTGGAGGTAAAAACCACTACAATAACATCACAACAACTGTTTTGGTTTGATTTTAGAAAGATAACCAGATGACGCCAATGAATGAAGGTGATCTTTTAATTAATTTAGCCTACTATATTAAATTTTGGTGTCACTGTTGACAAGAAAACCTGCTATAGAAGTGCCACTATTCGTTCAACTTACAATTGACTCATTATATCTATGATTGTCTGATCAAGAAAATTGAATAGTTTTGAAAATTGAATAGTGTATCCATAGTAAATGGTGCTGAACTGTGCTGAAAGAAGTTTAATTGTGGCATGGGTGCTGGTTGCCGGACACGTTATCCATTTCATTGCCATTATAATGGTTATATTGAAAAATTATTCTCACTCAAATTATGATTTGATAGTGTTATATCCTTCCTTATGATAATAATAATCAGCTGTCTGTAAATATTGTTTCAATGATGTTAGTTTACATTCAATTTAGATGTCTGATGTTCACTTCAAATTAATATAATTCAATGTTTATAGTAAAAAAAAAAAAAAAAACGAATTTGATTTCAAATTTGTGCATCTAGTTATTCAAATATAGAACAGATGGTTTTTAGTTTTCACTTTGAGATTAATCAACGAACGCGGTTGATCGAACGCGGTGGTGGTCGAGGCTAATGATTTCACAAAATGTTTAAATTTAAATGAAAATTATTACATGGAATATTGGGCGAAACATTGGCATTCTGTTAGGGTCTAATTCTTACCACTGGAATAATTTGTACAGACAGCTGACAAGGACCTTCGGCCCGTAAGCCACTATGGGTATTTAGCAGTGTTGGGGAAGCTACTTTTTAAAAGTAGCTAGCTACAGCTACAGCTACTTTTCCAAAAAAGTAGCTTAGCTACAGCTACAGCTACATTTTCAAAAAAGTAGCTAGCTACAGCTACAGCTACATTTTAAAAGTAACTCGCTACAATTTAAGCTACTTTTATACTGTCGCAATCTGGTCCTTTTTTTCTCTTGTGATGTATAACCACCCATTTTTTCATTTAAAAAAGTAAAATTCAGTTTTTATAAATATAGGCCTATACCTTTTTTTGGTATGGTTTTTAGACATATTTTCATTTTAATATAATAATTTGTGACTCTTATGGAGTCTAGATAATGCAAACAGAATATTGGTATGAAAATATAAATTGTCTAATAAAAAGACTTACATCAAAGACGTAAACAACAATATTTATTAAGTTATCTCCACAAGTTTATAACATTGTTCTTAGACCGGCCAAGGTAGGGTTAATGCTGGCGTATGCACACAAGAAGAACCAGCTTCTTAAGTTTTGTCGCAAATCTCGTTTTAGGCCTACTAATTGCCATGAGGTCGATTGTTAGATTAGATACTACAGAAACAGAATAAGTATGAAGCACTCTGTAAAAGTATTAAGTACGAATTTACAGAGTTTGGGAAGTACGGTAAACGCTCACATCAACATCTAACATCATTCAAGGTGGTTGAGGTTATGTTGTTGAGTCTTTTATGCCAGTAGTCTTACAGTAACAATTAATTGGTTATTTATTTGCATTCGTTGACGTCGCGTCGTTTCTCATTATCGAGGGCGTTCACAAGTATCCACCGCAAAGCGGTTTGTTTACGTTTTTGCCTATCACGTGACAAATCCCACAAATAATAAGTCTGGAATTAGTCACGTGGTTGGTAAAATGTAAACAAACCTCTTTTGCGGTGGATGAACGTATTCGGGTCCAATGTAAACATTCCTTTCCTTAATTCCTGATCTGAGCGATCCTGGCGGTGCACAAGCAAGCATAGTGCAGCAGTTCAGTTTCTATTCTATAATATAGGCGCATAGTAGAAGAATACTACTATCGCCTCTAGTGATTAACAAACACAAAAGAGAACAAGACTGGTGATTGCCATGTTGTATTGTGGTTATGGTACTCGGAGCGTCTGGTGGTCGCAATGGATTGAAATTAATCTTCAATTAAAACGAGCGAGAAACATAACAGCTAACTAACCTTCTCTCGTGTTTATTTGAAAGGCATGAAATGATGAAATGTAAACATAATTATTATGTTTTATTGAAACCAAAGTAGCGAGAAAAGTAGCTAGATAATCCGCTACAACTACTCTAAAAATGTAGCTCGCTACAGCTACAAGCTACTTATTTTCAAAAGTAGCGGAGCTACACTGACGCTACTAATAAAGTAGCGGAGCTACAGTAGCGCGCTACAAGTTGCGCACTACTCCCCAACACTGGTATTTAGCTACACGAAAGACCAAAAAGGTCATCTTGGGAGGGCCGGATTTAGGATTTTGCCGCCAGTAGGCTATCCATTTTCTGCCGCTTTCACCAATTGACAAAGCTAAAGAAATGGCAACAGCGCGACCATGATGATTTGTGTCTTAAAATAAAACTCAATTGAAAATAAATTAAGACTCTATAAAGGAACCCAATTTTTTTCCTAGAGCCGTCTCTGTCATCACGGACTGACTCTTTTTTACAGAAATAAAAACAGTCGAAGTTTGAAATTTTTCTTGAGATAGCGTCACAGTCCAACATTATAGAGTAAGCATACCTACCTAACATCATCAGTTGTGACACTCTAACGTGAAAAGTCTCTGGTAGAAGAAGCTAGTGGTCCATGTTGTGTAAACTCACCAATAAAATTGGTTGTTTGGCGGAACAGCTGTACACCTGGCAAGTAGTTTAATTTTTCGTTCCGTTCATAAAAAAATTACTTTTTTCATGGGGAGTTTATTTATAAATAAAAACCATAGTTTGATCTATTTTGTGGCCAATCCATATTCGTTAATTCATTCAAATGTTTTAAAATCAAAATCACTAGTTACTTTAGGACTTATATGTTACGAATGTAAACAATGGGAGTGCTAGTGTAGCTTCCCTCTTTCTGGGCTTATACAAACTGCGAGTGTCGTTACAATTACCCTATATGAAAAATGTGCTACAAAATTATGTGGAGTAAATTCGTATGAAAAGAATACACGTATTTCCATTTCCTCAAATGAATACAGTTCAAATCAGAATAATGGGCTTAAAGAAGTTTATGTTATTAAATTAGTAAAAATATTTTTAATTTTTGTAAATTGCCAAAGTGCCGCCCCTAAAATTTTGCCGCTGTAGGCTCCAGCCTTTTCAGCCTATTTAGAAATATGGCCCTGCATCTTGGTAAAGATAACAAAGTGTATGTAGGCCTACAAAAATGTTTACCAAGAGGTGTTATAAAAAATGAAAATTTCTCTGTTATAGTTAATTAAATTTTTCATCAGTATAGAAACTAAATTGTTCGCTTCCGAGCAACATGTACACTAATTTTCAATAATCCAACACCACCTTGTTCTGATACCTGCTGAAGTAGTGAGAGTCAAATGTTGAAAAAAAAAACTGCACACACTTTATTAGGTTTTAAGAGAAAGAATAAATATCAGAACTTTGATCTATGGAGTGTGGTTTGGTTTTGCAGAAAAAGCAGATCTCACGACAGAGGAGGCTGTGGATGTTGGTACGTTGAATCCTGCAACAAGCAACATTTTTCAAACTGTCAGTGCTGACATGAAAAAAGAAGGTACCGTAACCTTAATATGAATGATAGTTACCAGCTTTGATTAAACTAGTTTATATAAAATTTGCAACTCAGGTTTGTAAAGTTAAAAGTATTAAGTAACAATAGATAACTTATAATTTGAAAGCTATTATAATGCTGCAAGTGGAAGTGATCCCTGTTAAGTTAGAAACTGAAAGAAAGAAATTCTTAAGATTTAAATATAATGGTACCTCATTTAAATTGCAAGGAAGTAAAAAAAGTGAAAGCGTGAATTCCCTGAAAATGATTAGTTTTGCATTGTTAATAATTAGTGATGAACCTATTACCGAAATTTCAAAGTTGGTACCGTTACGGGTTCTTTTAGAGGATCGGTTCTCGGTTCTCGTTACTTGTACTAAGTATTCAATTTTTAACACGGTTAATCTAATACGCAATATGGCAGAATATTAGTACATTGAAGTGATGAGATTATTTAGTTATTAAATTATCTATCATATTAGTAGTTTTCTTCACTAGGAGCAAAAGTAGCTTTTTTTTGGTGTGCAATCGTGTTTTCAAAAACGATTAAGCGCCTAAAAGACACTTTTGCTCCAAGTGATGAACAACATTTTTTATCTTTATATATTTGATGTACTCAAAAAATTTAATTTACCTGTTTCTGTTGTAGATGTCGAAGTAATTAATATCAGAGACACACAGACAACTATGGAACAGTTAACAACAAATACAGCTTTTGTAACTGCAATGGTTGACGGAAATATGACTGATGGAAATATTTCTCAAGGTGTGACTTCTCAGTGCTTCAGTGTTTTGCAAGGCGCTGATGGCAGTGAGTACTTGTTACTTTTAGAAACAATTACCAGTTTTATCTTATCTCTAATTTTCAATTTTGAATAATTAACTATCTAATAATGTTTTTTTTAAGATAAGCTTTTGCTTTGCAAGCAATTTTTTTTTTTATAAAAGAGGTTGGTGGACCTCTTTTTGCCTTACTTTGCCCCGTCCACATAGACTATTGATCTGTGCGTGGATCGTAAGGGGATGAGCCGCTACAGTACAAGGTGAAAGGTACTGATAAAAGTCACTGGCAGAACGCGGATTCGAACCCACGACATCGCTGCCATGGTCCCGAAGTCCGGCGCGCTAATTACTACGCCACCGACTCACCCAAATACCATTATTATACCATTGACTATGTACACTAAAATGAATAGACCTCAATCAACCTCTCATTGGACTTGATAGGATCGTTTTTACAAGAGATATTGTGTCTAGGGACACATACATACATACATATTTATATAAATTTTAGTGACTATTATTTTTGGCCTCTGGGCACCTCAAAACAAAAAAGTAACATGGTCCCGGGCTTAGGTCTTACCATGAGACCTACGGTAATAGCTTCCTACCTATGGGAAATTCGCTAAAAACACTCATTTTTCCTCACCACATTTAAAAAATAAAGTAATAAGTTTTTGATTTAAATAAGACTTGAAACACTGTGTAATTTTATATGGTAATATTTAAAATTTAGTCCATATAATATTATCTCTGTACAACCAGCCTCTTATCGATGCAGTGAAAGCTCTCTTAACCGATCACTGATCAACCGACTGTCGGATTAACCGGGAGTATAAAGCAAAGCATGACACACATTTTAATAACATTTTTAATTACAGTACACTCTCGTTCATCGGACTCGGCCACATCGGAACTCCGCTTCATCGGAACTGAAAATCTGGATATTATTAACTTTTTGTTCTTACGAAAAAAATAATTTTTCCGTTTTAGCGCCTTCAATTTCCATTCGTTCTATCCGCACAACAGTGAAGTATCACATTTTGCATCAAACTTCATCAGGCGTTTTCCATAATCTTTACCCATCGATGTGATTTACGAGGCCGTGGAGTACAGTATTCGCACAAAAATAGAAAGAGGAAGGGGTAGGAAGTGAACATCCGGTTCGACCGCTTCCCAAACTGTCATTCAGTCTGTCTTGCGTTGCGACTGCACCTGTGTTACGTGGAAGTCAGTTGACTGTTGAGTTGATGAGTGGAATATGAATATGGAATATTAGAATAAAGATTTTGGATCTTTATTTCCTGCGTTGCTTTTATTCCTATCTGTTCATTGTTACCATGTTCAAAGTTTGAGTGCCTTATTTTCATAAAACCTCTTGTGTTATCTTAAAAACAAGGGTGAATACAATCACGATAGTTCACCGTTCGGGCGGAAATGATGACTCACGACGGACTCCGCTTCATCGGAATTTTTTTACATCCGAACCGGCCGTCCGCCACATTAGTTCCGATGAACGAGAGTGTACTGTATATGAAAAACTTACATTATTTATACGACTTTTTGTAATTTTTATTTAACTTGTATTTCCAAAACAAGCACATAAAAATTTAGGTTTTATTTAATTAACAAAGAAAAATGTCTGCATCAGATTGTATCTGCAGCAGGTTGCTAGTCACAATAAATGGGTTTTCGAGTGTAGTTCACCAAGTCTTTTATTCAAAACAGCTGTCTTACACTTTTCTGGTGGTCAGGACGTACCCAGTTGTAGCATTTCTCGCATGTTTCAACTGGGCCATCTTCTGTTACGTCTTCAGGTAGTGGGGTTTCTGCTCTAACGTCTGCTGCTTCATTTTGTTGGTCTTCATTACTGTCCAATTCATAAAAACTTCATTATAAATCACAATGTTTTCATATACTTCATCTGGGTCTTCTAATCCTAAAATGCTTCAACAGTCACCCTTTGTTTCATTTAACCACCTTCATAGCTGTTCATAGTCTCGTTCTGATATTCTATACATTAGATTTACACCGCATATAGAAAATAAACACCGTTATAGCAAAAACCAGAATGGATCAAGAAAAAAAACGTGGTCCGATTTGGTTGAATGGATCACAATTGTGATCCACCTACAAATTCGAGTACCTGGTAAACAAACTGCTGACAGCAGGAAAGCTGCGGCCGCACTGGCCTGTACCACGGGGTTTAGGGGGAAGGTAGATGACCGCTCAAGGTCAAGCATTGTACCAACTGCTAGTGGCAACAAAAAATATACCTCTGGATCACAATAGTGATCTGCGCAACCACTGCAGTGTTAAACTAGTTCATGTTAGAAATGGAAAATAAGTTAATTTGTGGATTGAAAGTATTTTTAAATAGCCAAACTTCATTTCAACATCACATAAAATATTTTAAAAATGTGTGAAACACAATTATCGATAAATACCCCCGTCGCATCAGACATGCGTACTCAGCGAATTTCCAAAGAATTATTGTTTCAACATCAAAGAACTTTTTGGCTATCTTATATAATTAATAATCTTTACAAGAAAATAAAATATATTTAATGGCATTATATTTCTGAGTAAATTATTTTTATTTAATAATTTATATATTAATATTTATGCTGCAATAAATTCAAATTCAAATTCAAAAATTGTTTACAAATAACAAAACATAAACATTTCAAATTTGACAAATATGCAGAAGACAGCTGATCGGCTGATTAGGAACAGACACTTTATTATCTCCATCTCTCTTGCTCCCATTATACACTTATTTTCCATGGGAATACCATGAGATTTAGCATGAAGGTTTGCTGCCATGAGGGTTTTTGATCAAATCTTAATTACTCACCACCTAGTGAAGGTTCATAAAATTTTTTATTAAGATATGTTGATAAGTAAGCGATATATAACTATTTAAAGCTTTACCCATAAGAATAACATGGGAAACTTGATTTGAATTTTCTCTGTAACCAGTTAAGCTATTTTAAAGATTCAAAATACTAAATTGTTTGTTTTTTAAGCTCTTTTAAATGGTTTTCGTTAAAGTTGATGAATTTTGAAAATTTAGGTCCAAAAATGCCAAAAACCCATTAAAAACCCCATAAAACCCCGTTCCCATAACCATAATGCTGGTTCGCAAACTCATGAAAATAGACCTGGTCTTACACCTTCATACCAAATTTCATCAAAATCGGAGGTTCGCTTCAAAAGTTATCGGTACCACGGACACACACATATATATTTATATATACTATATGAAAATGAACGAACGGTGTTTTTGGCTTCTGGGGACCTCAAAATAAAAGTAAAGTGGTCCCGGGCTTAGGTCTTACCATGGCTACTACGGTAATAGCGTATTCCCTATAGGGAAATTCGCTAAAAGTCAACATCAAATTTACTTACTTACTAAGTGTCAGAATAGATATATTCTTTCAATCAGGTTATTACAATTTAATGCAGTGCAAATTAATAACTGTTATATATCTGTTACTTATTGGCATTGCATTGTTATATAAAATCCTAAGTAGGCCCTATCTTACCTATCTAGAACTCAAAATTATTAATAAATATCTGTTAAAAACAAAATCAGGGAATTTTTTAAGTGGCTCACTGCTAGCTCTGAAAAAGGGAGATTTTTGTATGGCAGAAAAGAGCTGTGCGAACAATTTTCAATTAAATCAAAGAGAACATTGTAGAGAACACTTCAAAAACCTGGGAATTTTAACGGTTCCATGTCTCTTCATTTTTGAAATTTCTGTTTATGTTAAATTTTGATTACCAGAATATATCAATACAGTCCATAGCTATAATACTAGGTTTAAGAACACTTTTTCAGAACAGCATAGACTAACTATTTATGAAAAAAAGCCTGAATACATTGGTAGAAAAATTTTCCAGTCCCTACCTAATGTAGTAAAACAAATAGACTCTGTAAACAAATTCAAGAGAGATCTAAAACTTTTCCTCATTCAAAATAGTTTTTACAGCTTAGATGAGTTCTTCAGATTTAAATCAAAATAGCTTACTTAGCCATGCAACCACCTTGAATTTCCATGGTATGTTTCCATACTGCCTGATTTTTCCTTCCCTGGCCTGATTCCTAGAAAATGGCCTAGGCTTCTCTTTTAGGAAGCCCCCTTGACGCTCCCAAAACTCTGCCGAGTCAACGGGAAAGAAGCAAAGTATCAAGTAAGTAAGTGAGTAAGTAGTGAACACACTGCTACTGAGCACTGGATGGATGTCATTGATGTTGACTGTTGGTGTGTGCAGGTGCGCAACAGCTGGTCGATGTGGATGGGGAGTTGGTGTCCTTGCCTCTAGCCCTGGTCACTGAACTCTCCACCTCTCCACCCCTCGCCACTACAGGTATCGTACCTTAGGCTGATGTAACCTACAACTTAGCCATTGCGATGGGAGCCAAGTACTGGTAATGCACTACCAAATCATTCTGAACTTTGCTGTTCCGAAAATCCTCCAACACCAAACACTCATTTTTCTCTAACTAAAGCAAAGAAAAATCTACAAAAAATTATGCTTTTTATAAAAAAGTACATTAAGAAAAGAAATTAAATGAAAGATTTTAGAGAATAAAGTTCAACGCTGTCAGTTAAATGAGGGTGAAACGTCATGCAGTGCTTTGCCTGCTCCCATTTTGTGCCTTTATTTTAAGAGCAATAAAAGTGGGAAAGGTTTTAAATAAAAGACAAAGAGTTGGGCTATTTGATTCGCTTTTTGATTTTTAAATATTTTTAATCAATTGAAAGCTATACGGTTCAAAGTTGGTCTAAGTGATATCGATTAAAAATTTAAAAAAATCACAAAGTGAATCAAATAGCCTGAACTTTTATCTTTTATTTAAACCATTCGCCTACTTCGACGAAACCCTCTTGCCGCTGCTGCCGTGCGCGCGGCAATACTTTGACGATTTGGTCTCGCCGTTTGCTCGTGTCCTAGTAGTTCTCTGTTTACGCAACAGATAGGAGCACAATACGGACTAAACTACGTTTCCGACTATTAAAATAGTTTGTGGACATATTAATTTGGTTTTTCGCATTGATAACACTGTTATTTTGTAAAAATAACTTGTGTTCTGCAGCTTGTTTCGCTGCAGCTGTTTCAATGTAAATAGAGTGTTTGTCATGATGCGTAAGTGTTGTCGGAGTAGCGAAATTGACCAAATTATTGACAAAGACGGTGTTTAGTGATAGTGAAAATAGTGTTGACTGTAATGCATTAGAAGAAAATGATGTGGCCCTCGAAATTGACAACGAATGCTACGAAGACAAAGAAGATGTGGAAATGGAGGTTGAGTTAAGGCGGTTGACCCGGCTATCGTAGGCCTAGTTGAATCATAAAATGATTGTTTTGATAACGCAAAAACTGAGGTATGTATCAGTCCACAAAATGATTGTTTTGAGATAGATCCAATGATATGGTGGTAGACCTAACTGATCCTATCACTGATCCTGTAAATTTAGATGAGGTGAGGCAAGTGGTTGACATAGGCCTAAGTGAAGTAGGGTTAGATGTACCACAGAATAATTTTTATTTACAAAAACCAAGTTATAAAATACTGGTATGATGTTGCAGGTATTTAAATTCAACTATATATCTCATTTTAACAGTTTAAAACGATTTTTTAATTGTTTTTAATAACAATATAACAAAGTTTTTCCTAAATTTATTAATAAACATACAGACGGACATTTTTTAATAAAAATAAATCAAATTAGGTTTAAAATAATGCTAGGCTACCAATGAAGATTTGGTGAAAATTTCATTTAAATACAACCAGTAGAAGTGGAGTTATAAAAATGTATATCAAATACTACAAAAACAGTAGAAATAATAGGATCTCCTTTGCACTTAAGGCCACTGGGAAAAGGGTAGGCGAATGGGTTAAAACCTCTCTAATTTTTATGGGACTTAAAATAAAGGCACAAAATGAGAGCAGGTGAAGCAATTCATGATGAATTTTTGACACTTGAGATCTCTGAATGGTTGTACAACAATGCAAACTTTACTCAGGTAGTTCCCGCAAAATTATAATCGCTCTGGCCCTTTAACCCCCAAAAGTATGTTTGGACAATGAGGATGGAAGAGAGAGTTGGAGGTGAAAGTCATGAAGATCACTGCACCTCTATTATGCCTGTTCACGAGCTGTCATAAGCTAATGTCTGCTCCGTTAACTTCAGAAATAACCTAGTCATCAATTACCGTTTTGCGAAAGATACGATGTTTGATAATAACAGGTGTATTACAAGAAAATCAATAAAATATTTTTTAAATAGATACCCTACTTCAAAATTACATGTTATTTATACCTCAATAATCATTACCTTTTATTATTTATAAACTCTGTTAGTTCTAGAACATCCTGGGTCAACAAAACTATTCAGTTAGGAGGACTATACTTAAATCCTAATTTTCACCTTTTTTAGGTCTATGAATGGTATATTATGTAGGTGTACTATGTTATGTTAGTTTATCAATTTTCATTAGGCTTACCAGTAATAATAACAAAACCATAATAAACCTAAAACTGGTGAAATTTGTTGTTGAGAAAGCCTGGTAAATTTGTTCTTATTATTGTGCTAATAGTATTACCATTGAATAAATACAGTAATATGAATAGATTTCTCACACAATGTATTTGTTCGATACCGAAATTTACGCTGCTATCAATGTTTTTCGGCTGGTTTTAGAGTGCTGCAAAAACACATTATCAAACATAAACATATTCTATAGTTAACACTTCATTTTTCATTCTTGGTTATGAAGAGTGTTAGTACTGATTGACCATCATGTCATCTTTATTTCATCTTCGCCAAGAAAGATCATGCCACCGCAAATTAGTTTCAAAAATGCCTATGATATGAGAAGTCTATTCACATTAGATCATATAGGCAAAGGTATTAACTTTAATTTCAATTGGTTAATCAGCTAGTGTTGGCTCGGGAAATGAGAACGGGAATTAAAGTAGTCCAAGTTTATTTTAAATTGAAGGTCAGCAAATAAAATATGGAATACTCTAAACTGTACACATGAAAGTTGGGGTTAACTTCATTCGTTGACCTTGTTGTTTCCAGATGAACAAAGTTCAGCAGGAGCTGGTGAAGGAGGGATCATCAGTTGTCCCCTGGTCTTGCCTGAGGGATTTTTGCTGACACTGGGCAACAATTTGGTCACGAAACAGCAGACGGAAGAGAGCACGACACTCATCGATGTCAGCGATTATCAGGCAGTCACTGGTAGGTCTGCCAAATCACTTCAAGCAAAATCTGCTTCTTAAATAAATAAATAATTTATTTCCACAGTCAGTTACAATTTAAGTATTTAGTAATTGGTTCGTAAATTGTTCACCAGAAGTTCCAGTCGCGGTGGTGATTGTCTACATTTTATCATACCAAGCAAATTGTTGCTCTGATGATTACTGATAAGCATGGCTTACTTCAGCATTTGGGCAATCCTATACCTAGTAACTAAAAAATTAGTATATATTCCAGCTTAATTTAACATCCTAAACACAAACAGTAAGCAGAAAACACATCATTTCAATCATAGTTAATCATGAAGCTCCTTCCTTGGTTTACTATACAAACATTGAAAATGAAAACTTAATACATATCTATTTTGCTTACCCTACTTTTAATACTTATTTTGTTTTTTCAAGGATAAAATTTATTTAAAACCATCCCATCACTTTCTTGATTTAATAACCACTCTTTAAGTTTAAATGTAAAAAAAATGTCTTTTCTGTTTTCTCTCTCTCCTCATTTCTAAAGGTACAAAATTGAATAACTTAAGTCCCAGAAAGAGAAGTGATGGTTTAAAGAAACAATAATTTATTACTTTTTGCCCGCCAAAGAAACTTCTCTCATAATCTTGTCTAATACATCTTAGTGTTATGAACCAACATTTTTATTTTTTTAGTTCTGAACATGTTAAAACATGATGTTTTTTCATTTAAATTTATTAAGATTTAATTTTTTGGGGATGAGAAATGTTAGTATTGCTATAACAAAGTTTGAATTCTATAAATTATTATGTTGAAATCTAATGAAAATAATCATTTTAGACAATAGACAATAGATAATGTCTATTGACAATAGACAAAGTTTTTTTTACACAATCATCGAGTGTGGTATTGGCGTAAAAAATTACAAGATTGTAAATAGTATATTTTATTATGAGGGACAAGGGCCAAAATGGCGTTTTGCTGGCCTCGAGATCATGTTTCAAGTTTGATACTTCGTCTCGAACTTGAAACAATCAAGGGTAGGCAAAACATTTTTGCCGGGACAAATTTTATTTTACATCACACTATGCAATAAATTCTAAACAAGGGAAAAATATTTTAATTTGCCTAAAACAAACAAAACATAACATAACCTTAACTAACCTAGTGGGATGCACTGTTTATTTATTGGTTTCCATTGTTTTCAACGCCAAAACCAATGAGGTCTAGGGCCGAAGCATGATTTTCATTGATAGGAGTGAGGGTCGAAAACAGGTTAAATTGATATATTGTGATGAAAATGATATAGTGGCTTCTTAAAATGATCCAATATTTTTGAACTTTATAGCGTGTGTGCGCTTGAATACACGGATACATTAATGGCACGTTTTACTGAAATGAAAAAAAAAAAAACGTGATATGGTAATTACTTTGCACATTGAATTTATGTTCTATTGCGCTCAGACTTGTAAAATATCAGAACATAACACACACTTTTGGGAGCAGTTTTGCAGAAAAATCAGTCAAATGGAAAATCAAATTTTGTTATTACATTGTACATTACATGGTAAAAGTTGGATAAATGAGAAAAATAAATCGATCATCTTTGTTTGTATCATCATCATGGTTTAATTTGTTTTCGTTAATTCACTAAAAAATTTAGTGTTTACATTCACTCATTATAAACTGAATAAAATTTAAGATCAGCCAATTTTTTGTACGTAGACAATATTAAAAATTTGTGTAATCTTTAGATCATTTGAACATCCTTCCTACCTCTAAGATTTTTCAGTGTAATTAATCCTTTGATATGCTTTTCATTATGGCTATACTTTAATTACCTAATGGAATAAAATCTGTTTGGAAGGGACAAATTCAAACTGTCTTAATTAGGGGATTTTATATGTGTTCTGTGGATACAGAAATAAATAAATCATTAAACCATAATCCTTTAAAAGCGTGAAAGTCCTTGAGTCCACCCAAGAGAATACCTCAAACCAATTCTTGTCACTACTTTGTACATTTTTTTTTTTACAGGAGCAGCAACGAGTGGCTATGTTTTAAATGATGAATCAATCGCTGAACCCAACATCCAGTTGGAAAACAACGTTCTCTTCTACATTGTTGATACGTCCCTCCCAGATGTAATCGAGTGACATTCCCTCATAGCCGTCTGCAAAACTTGGTTTTCCTCCCAATGCTTACCGTACTATAAACATTTATGTTGAATCTTATGCTCTTTTCTTTAACTAATATGTTAAATTTGCTTTATATAGTTTCAAGCAATAGAGAAACGAGTAAAATTTTTTGGAGGCTGATTTTTTTATTGTTTTACACTTTATTACCAAAATTTATGGTTCTTTTATTAACATTTGATAATGTTTCTATTTTTAAGCAACTTTTAAATCTCAATAGTTGTATTTAGTTTTGCTAAAAACACGTTTATTTTTATTTTTTTTTAGTTCAAGTTACTTTTGATCTTTGCTGTAACACCAATGGACTGACTTTTCCTCTCAAAATTTAATTAATTGATGTTAAGCCTGTGATATTAATTAAGGATCAGTTTGTATATTTTATTGTATAACATGTTTTATTGTATAAAAATTGTACATTTTGTACATTTAATTGTTTAAACGGTAAGAAAGCAATTAAAGGATTTAGACTACCAAGAAAAATACAGCAATAATGAGTAGTGTTATGTCTAATATTCCTAATTTTGGTGCAATACATACATTATTTATTTTTATTTTATGATCAGTCTTGTGTCATCTGTAATC
Source organism: Neoaliturus tenellus (assembly GCA_030545055.2). Lineage (NCBI taxonomy): Eukaryota > Metazoa > Arthropoda > Insecta > Hemiptera > Cicadellidae > Neoaliturus > Neoaliturus tenellus. The sequence goes on along the minus strand of CM061537.1, from coordinate 68,964,254 downwards.
ACTATGCTCTGATTATAGTACACCCTCTCTTTAGTGACTTGGTTTATTTTGTCAATTGTAGTAGCAACACAGATTTTTTGTTTGGATTTAAATTCACATTTAATTTATCCTACCTTCATAGATATTGTAATAAATATATAATATTGTAACAGTTAATGCCACATGTATTTTTAGAGACTGATGCGTTTAGTTATGTTTGTTTAATTTTAAACTGTACATTGTGTTTGTTTATCTCCTACTATTAACAATGAAACTTGTAGTTTATAGTTTTGAATTTTCATGTTTTAAATTCTGGATAGTAATAGTGAGAAATGTAAGCAGTCTAATTGATAGTGAATATGAGAATAAAACACTATACATAAATAGAAAGAATACTGTGACTATTGTGTGTGTATAGAAGAATACTGTGACTTATAATAGGCTTTGGATTTAATGTTGTTTTCATGTATACTCCTAAAGCTCATTATCAGGTGAGCTGATTTAACTACCAAAAGTTATTTTTAATTAGCGGACAATTTATATTTCTTATAGTAAATTAGGTTCCTCAAAATATTTGTTTATGTAGAAAATTGCCAAAATAAAAGAAATATATGTTTGTTACACTTAAAGACTTTTTATATGTTTACCTACACATACATATATGTTTTTTATACATTAATAATTACACTACATTACATTTAGATATATATATATTTTACACATTTGTGGCGGCATGATTTTTCCTGCCACCCGGAAGAAGTGTGTCTTAAGATATATTTTTTGGACCATGTTTTGTGGTGAGTCGGTGGTATAGTGGTTGGCGCGCCGGACTTCGGGACCATGGCAGTGATGTCGTGGGTTCGAGTCCACGTTCTGCCAGTGACTTTTATCAGTACTTTTCACCTCTGTACTGTAGCAGCTCATCCCCTTACTTTGAGTAATACGATCCACACACAGATCAATAGTCTATGTGGATGAGACAAACTAAGGCAAAAAGAGGTCCGTCAACCTTTTTAAAAAAAGTAGCAGTAAAATTATTAAATTGTTAGTATGTTGAAAAATAGTATTTGCACCTCAGTCAAAAGGTTCTTATATTATCCTAAAATGATTTTATGATCTCGACTCTGTCACGGTCATTCAACATGATTTCAAGCCGGCAAAACCCAAAAAAATTTTGGCCTTTGGTTTGAACTATACTTTGACGAAAAATTTCAGCTTGAGAGCCATGACACACAAAAGGACGTTATTTAGGTTACATGGGAGTGATCGCACCCCTACCACTGCCAAAGTATTAACAGCCTATACTCTAATACGAGTAAGGTATATTTATATGTATGTATGTATTTATGTTTGCACACGGATCTCAAAAACGGCTCGAACGATTTTCTTCAAACTTTGCAAATAACTTCATTCTGGGATAGAAATAATATAAATACAGATCTTTATGTCAGAAAAAATCTGATTTCTTTATAATCTTAAGTTGAAATTTTAAAAATTTTAACATTGGTCTTATGGAGATAAAAATTAAAAAAAAGCAATAATGAAAACAGCTGTCTCAACTGCCAAAGTGCAGACCACGTGTTCCAGTATAAACATGTGGTTTTGCATGGCAGCCAGTGAGTAAATTAGTAAATGATACTACTTAAAAAAAAATAATTGATCATTTTTAAAATCATACTTCATACAGCTGATTATGAATGTTTGATAAATAAGTCATGTTAAAGTGTAAAACAACTAATTGATTTGTAGAATTGTATTTTAATTAAAAATAAAAGAATTAGTAAAAATGATTAAAACAGCTGTTAACTAAATAATTAGAATCCACTGTTACAGATTCAACATGTGTTTCAACAAATATACACCAGAGTGCAGGACCCGTAGGCCTACATTGAAACAGTCTGGAACGCGAGTGAGCAAAGTGCACAAGCTCTCATGAAGGCGAGTGAGCGGAGCAAAAAAGCTCGCCTTGAACAAGAAATAAGCCTTTTTGCACTGGGCATTTAAGCACACTGTCTGTAACTGATATTACTATAAAGAACATTACTGTTTGAGTTAACCTAGACAATGCTCGACCACCAGGTACTTAATTATAATATAAATAAGTGATCATCAAAGTTATTTAAATAAACCATAAATACTCTTGTTATCCTATACTATAATACGAGCAATGTCTGAAGGGATGTGTGTTCCACTATCTCAAAATCTAACGGGTAGACTTTGCTTAACTTTTGCAGAGTGTTGTTTTCCAAAAACAAGTTTAGAAACAGTCTCAATCCCAGGAAAAATCTAATTTGGTCTAAATTTAAGTTTAAAAATCGTAATTTTTAACATTGGTCTTTTGGGTTGCTATTTTGGTAACAAAATAACAACGAAAGGTATACAAAAATAAAGGAACATTAATGTTAAGCAGTCTTTTTGAAACAGCTGTTAACTGTGAAGAGGTATTATAGTTGGTTGTTGGTGGAAATTTAATAGTTTTATTAGCATGACACTATAACAAAAGTGAATTAAAATCAACGAGCAAGGCTCGGTTAACCTGGTACAGTACTCTATATATATAATACATGAAGCCGTTTTTTTTTAACACTACTCCTCCCTCATTTTTTGATGAAATTCAATGTTTGAGATGTCATAAGATTTGTCTCAGTTCGTAGTTTTTCAATAAGGTTTTAGATGTTTGATATTTGTACTCTGAAAAGCATGGGAAGCCCTTAAAGATCATTTTTTGTCCATAAGATAAACATAGGGAACAATTTTTATTAAATTTGAAATAAAACAGCTGTTCACAGTTAAATCATAAAAATACACGTTAAAAGCTAAATAGAACTTTGAATTTTTTATGCAAAGGGGCAATGTTATATTAGAAGGTACTCGGATAAATGTAGCGCATTGCGCTGCACAGGTACCCCTAGTTGAAAAGATATTGCGTGTAATTCAGTAAATTAGCTTGAACTTTATACAATATACACGGTCTATACAAACTCCCAGGAAAAACTGTATATTTATTCCTTAGATTGAGACGGTAAAAATGTTTTGTAATCCGCTAGCCGTCATTTTTTCTCTTTTACACATAATGATTTTTATTTACTTAGCAAATAGGTGTGTTAAGTTCATATTTGGCATAGATTTTCATCACAACAACTTTTATTTTCATAAAAAAGTTATTTTGTTACAATATGTATTTTCAAAAAAGCACTTTTTTGAGATCACAAAGTTCTAAGTCATAAAAAAGTTTAAATAATAAGCCCATAAACGGTTGTACTGTGATCATAAGGATCAAACAACAAATAATGGATTCAATGCGATTTTCCTTTTGAAAAAGTTGATTTTTACTGCCCAACTATTTGCAAATTTCGTTTTCATTTGAGAAAAATCGTGCTGCTCCAACTATACTTGTACTATTCTTAGGATCTTTTTTCTGTTGTTAAATAGTTAAATTTGTAAACTTTTTATGTCTTGTAAATTTTGTTAATTTACTATTTTTAAGATTCTTGACCTTGAGAATTTCATTTGGCCTCCGTTTTGAAAATATTGGTACACATTGGAAATAATAATTTTTTCATGAAAACAAACATTGTTTGTGAAAAAAGTCAATGCCAACTATGAACTTAATACAAAAATCTACGAAGTAAATCCTATATTATAATATGAGGAGTGTCTGAAGTGATGTGTGTTCCACGATCTCGAAATCTAGCAGGTAGATTTTGCTTCAACTTTGCATTTAAGAGTGTTTTGGTCCAAAAATAAGTTTAGAAACAGCCTCAACCCCAGAAAAAATAAAAATTTGTCTAAAATTTATTTTAAAAATAATAATTTTTAACATTGCTTTTAAGGGTTGCTCTTTTGGTAACGAATAACAACTAAAAGTAAATAAAAATAATGGAACATTAATTTTAAGCAGTTTTTTTACAGCTGTTAACTTTAAGAGTCTGGTGTAAATTTAACAGCTTGATTACCGCATGAAACTATAACAGAAGTGAATTAAAACCAATGAGCAAAGCTCGGTTAATCTGGTACTAAAGATTATTACTTGTAAAAGACAAAATGGCCTCAAGCGTTACGAAGCAGTTTGTATGATGTTTTTTTCACTGTCTTCACCTAAGGTAAGAATAATAGAAATACACAAAATTTCTCCAGAGAGTTTGTAAATAACTTTGGGGTTGTTGAGTTGTATAATTAACTTTTATCAACTGTTTTAAATTGTTAAATTAGCAATATTATACTAATACAACATGTACCAAAGACTTTTAAAGTAAATTTTCACAATGAGACTGTAGGTTCTATTGAGAGATTAGCAATTGAGAGGTTAGCTCCAAAGGTCAACTCCGAAGGTTAACGCTACATTAGTTTGGATATATTCTTCTGCATTAGGTTGCTATGGACTTCTGAAGCTGTAAGTTCTGTTTAATCATAATAAGGTGTTTAAAACCCATAATACTTTAACAGTGTTGTTTTATAATACAAATTTAACCTTTTTGTAAAAGTTCCTAAATATTTGGATTTTAAAAAGGTTTGTATGAATGTATTAAACCTGACTTTATGTTGGTTGTACTTTTTTATTTATTTATTTACAACTGTCTGGCACGCCAATACATGCACACAGGTGCAAAAGGCATAAGACTCATCATGGTTATTATAACATAAAATAACTTACATAAAATAACAAAATCATAAAATAACTTACAACAAAAAATACCACATGAGTAATAATAAAGCATAAACAATCTATTCCCGCTTGATTATTATCAAGCAGTGGATCCCTAGTGCGTGTCATTTCTTGTGGCAGGTGAGAGAAACTCATTCACACTGTAAAATGACTGCCTGGACAAATATTCGAAAGCTTTTTTTTAGATTTTCTTAAACAAGGTTAATTTTTTATGGAAGTTGAGAAGGTATTAATTATTCTCAAACAACTCTACTATTCTCTGTACTATTTCTGAAAAGATTTTGTCGATTTAGGAGCAGATGGACTTTGAATAGGAAGGGATTTAGATAAGCCAGTGTAGGCAGTCTGATGTTTGTGGGTAGTTTGTTTTCATCATGAGTAAAAGATACATCATGGTAAGTATACGATAAACTTATTAATACTGTAGAGTTGATAAAATTATTAATACTGTAGAGTTACTTTTATGGTTTTCATATGACGTAAATGACCAATTTGTGTATTTTTATGAGTTCTTATGTAAAATATATTCTAGTTCAATTCCTTGTGTATTTTTTTGTTTTTATCATGAAACATATTTGGACTATTTGAATGAATATAGACTTAATTTAAACTATAGGCTGCTTTAGACTTAACCAGGCTGTTTTATCTTACTTTTTGTATAAAAAACCTGTTAAAAAAACCTATTGCCAACTTAGCTTACATTCAATTTGGTCGAGTTACAAGACATGTAAAAGGTGTTAAAATTACAGACATGTAATTTTTTTGTAGTCTTTTTCCATGTCCAAGCTCATACCCATAGGTTTAATTTCTTGTAAGATTGTCCTTATAGTTCCCCTAAGAAAAACAAGTGAGTATCCTAGGATTTTGTTTACGTCTATGTAACGGAGTTGCTTTTATATCTTCTTAATTCAATAAGGTTTTCACACCGATTTTTCCTCTCGACCTAATCAACTGATTTTTAAGATTGAGGTGTCATTTTAAAGCTTATGATATAGTGTGTGCACGAATGGTGATTAAAAAGGTAATTTCCGTCCGTGCTTCGCCCACAAAACCTTTGATTTATTTCCAGAGGGTGCTTTTAAATGTTAACCAACTTTAATCCTATACTATAATACACACTGTCTGAAGGGATGTGTGTTCCACGATCTCGATATCTAGCGGGTAGATTTTGCTAAACTTTGCATTTAAAAGTGTTTTGGACCAAAAAAAGTTTAAAACGGCCTCAATCCCAGAAAAAATCAAATCTGGTATAAATTTAAGTTTAAAAATCTTAATTTTTAATATTGGTCTTATAGGTTGCTATTTTTGTAATGAAATAACAACGAAAAATATACAAAAATAAAGGAACATTGATGTTAAGCAGTCTTTTTGAGGCAGCTGTTAACTGTGAAGAGGTATAGTTGGTTGTTGGTGGGAATTAAATAGCTTTATTACCATGACACTTTAACAAAAGTGAATTCAAACAAACGAGCTAGGCTTACTTAATTTACGCACAAACCCCCTACTTGTAATTTATTGTTAAAGGTCAAAATTTTTGTTTTTGTACAGTGGTGATTTTTTACAACAGTGGTATAACACTAGAATTTTGTTCAATGAAAAGTATTTTAGTTGCACTGTCATTTTTTTAATTTTTAATTTGAATTATCTTTTGAGAGTCAGTGACTGATCAATCCTCAAACTGTGGGGTCTGGGCTCTGGAGGGTACAGCCAGGGATGGGTATATGTCACCATTGCACTACCGGTGTCTAGCTAATGGCCTCTTATGGTCTAGGGATGGGGTCTCGGGTGTATATGTCCCCCACCCATACCAAGACAACCACTCCAAATAGACTGTTCCAGATTGCTTCCCTAGAAAGAGCGGGGATTCAAATTAGAGCACATCATGAAATAATTTTTTCATCATACTGCACACAAAATTGCCTTTTTCTGTTCTGTAATTAGAACGCAAATTTGGATTTTGTTGTAATGCTTTTAAAAGTGCAAAAGTATCTCTAAAAGTTTATGTCCGCTAACCTCAAAAGTTGTGTTTGTCATCACTTGTAGACTACATTTAAAATAACAATTTTGATATTTCATTCATTTGACTTATATATCAGCTGTTTTTAAGGATTGTAATCAACTATTAAAACTAAACAGTCACTAAAATCTTAGTTATATTATTTTAAATGAAATGATTGACTAGCTTATCCAGCATGCTTTGCGATGCCAACCTGACGAATTGTTCGTTTGCAATGCCCTTCAGGTGAGCTCGTTCGCTACGCTCACTCGTGTCAGGCTTAGCTCGTTTGCTGCACTCACTTGCCTTCTGGGTCAGCTTGTTCGCTACACTCACTCGCCACCAGGTTTAGCTCGTTTGTTGCCCTTGTTGGCCTTCACGTTTCAGCTCGTTTGCTACAATCACTTGCCGTAACTCTATATGATGACATGGTAACGTTGAAGGCGTGTGGGGCGGAGCCCTGTGGAACTCTCTCAATTTTTTCTTACATAAAAATCTTTTCCTGATGACAATAACAAACACAACAAAAAAGAATTAGCGAAATCAGTCCAGCCGTGTAATACCGTGACCAAGGGAAATAGGGCTTCATTTATATCACTCCCATTTAAAGTGTTCTGCATTTCTGCGCTTTTCCGCAAAGCTCAGTTTAGTCTCACTTGTGAAACAGAACATTACACATACAAAAAACGACACTGTACATCATATAGTCGGGGGCAATAGAACAGCCGTGTCAAGGTGAAGTCTTTCAATAAGCCAGCTGTTTTTTTCTCACTTAGCTACATGATAAATTTATATTTTTAGCTTGACCTTCACCCGCCTGCTCTATTGCCTTCAACAATAGTATCGAAAACTACATTTAATAATGGTTAACAGTCTTCCGTAAACTTATCATTTCTTCATGAAAAAGATACGGGCATTACTCTACATCTTCTTCCACTTTCCAAAATAATGTAAAATAGTAGCTTTAAGTGTAAAATCCCACCAAAACGAGCGAGTGAGGCTTGGTTTGCACATTCTCTCTCCATTAGCTTGGCATGTTGAGCGGTTGAGCATACTCTACAAAAGTCAAGAGATCTCATCATCATAATCATAGCAGTTTTGTTTTAAAAAAATATATACTTTCGTTATTAGTCCGAAAAAGCAAGAGTTTGGATTTGGCAGATCTACAAAAAGATAAATAAAAGTGCATTGGGTGTTTCATAACAGTTCTCCATTATTTGCTGTTTTTTATTTATATTACACACAATCGGCCCTTTTTGGGTGGGGGGTGGATTTCAAAATCCCATCAAAATGTACTTTAGTACCCCCAGCGCTATAGCAATGTGTATCAAATCTTAGTTGAATATTTTCAGTAGTTAAAAAGGATTGAGAAGTGTTTTGTACATTCGGTACAAACTTCTCAGTTTGGTTGTAAAGTGGTTAGCTGTCACCCCATTACAGATGCTGGTTCTCTCCACGGTTGTTCTGCATTTCCTTGGAGCTACTCTAGCCTCGGAGCGGCCGATCATTGGGATTCTAACAGAAGAAGTGAGTCCCAACGCATTAGTTGATGCACAATCCCTGATCGCTGCCTCTTATGTAAAGGCAATCGAACAGTCTGGAGCCAGGGTCGTTCCAATTTTCATCAATAGAACAGAGCCCTACTACAGGTAATTTAAATCATTTTTTCTTTCAGCGTTATTAAAAATTATGACTTTTGAGAAAAAAGCTATTTGCATTATCAAAAAAAAAAAAAAAAAAAAAAAAAAAAAAAAAACAATAGTTTTTACATGACGGATAACTTGCATCCCATTTACCGAATTTCCATATAGGAAATATATTGGGAACCATGTTACAAATAAAATTAAAGTCACCTTAGGTTATCAACCCTCACCGCCTGGTAATATTAATTTACTGACTTTGTAGTCTAACTCACACATGCCAACAGGAATGTCCTGGACTCTGTCAATGGAGTCCTCTTACCTGGAGGAGGACTTTATTTCACCAACGTTGGGGGATTTGCGGATGCGGGAAGATTCATAATGGATTATACTAAAAAGGTATCACTGATAAACAGCTTTTGAGCACTATACTAAGCACCACGAAATTGCGAGCTTGGGAATTTCGACAGCTGGAAACTGATTTACATTATTGTTACCTGGTGATATTATCGGTTTTATTTTGTTTTCATTTTTTCTTACATTTGCAGTAATTGATAACAATGACAGCTTAATCGACAACACTATTGTAAATTCAGGCTCGCAGTTTCGTGACGCCTACTATATCATTTTCCTGAATCTTATCTACACTGTATTTTAGCACGTATGCTTTAGTGATGAAAAATGAAAAAAATGACTTCATAATGTTTTGTTCTCTAGACCCCCAACTTATGAAACCAATTAACAGATTGACTATGCAAATTAGTGAAAGAAGCAATTGTATTTTTTTGCTTTCTGTTTCTAAAATGACTGGTCACATTAAAAGGTTTGTTACTTTCTATACAAATAATGCTGTGCTTTTCAGCTGATGGTCAGCCAATTTAGTGATCACTGTGACACTGACATAATAAATGGTCTGTGCATTTGGTATTCAACCAACCCTTGGTTAAGGCCAAGTAAAATATGTCATGTCTTTGGGGATTATTTTATTTTTATCTTAGTCTCTAGAAACGTTAATGGTGCTGTCCGTATGAGTCGCTTGGTTGACAAAAATTTTAAATATTTCCCCTAGAAGATGTATTATAGTGTACAGTATTTGGTAGAACATTTACTGCCTGCTCACTCAAAAAGAAATTCATTACATTGTGAAAATAGTTTTATTAAGAAGAAAAATAACATTTTAAATGAGAAATTGTTGTGACTTTTTAGTTTGATATTTCATACTTTTTTTCTTAAAAGTGGCAAAGATTTTTAGTATAAAATATGAAACAAATACTTACATTATTGTAATTTTTCCAGGCTAACTCCAAAGGTGACCACTTTCCGGTACTCGGAGTGTGTCTTGGATTAGAACTGTTGCTGTATTTGGAGGTGAACAGCTACAGCATCCTTGGCAGCTGCAACTCAAACAACGTTGCTCTCCCTCTCGTGTTCAAGAAGAAATTCAGGAGGAGTAAATTGTATTATCGAGCACCTGAAGATGTAATAGAAATATTGAGAACTTTACCTGTGACCTACAATCATCACAAGTAAGTATTTCTTGTCTGATTACAAGTTTGAGCAATTATGTGTTTATCTTGTAGATATTCAGTTTTTCTATGATTTTTGAGTTTTGTATTATGACTTATTGATTGATCGGCATTCACTTAATCATGTATGCCGCCAGATGAAAAACTCCTTACAAATGCTGTGGGCCTAATTTTAGTTATTGTAGGCTCTGATCTGGTCTCAAATCATGGTGCATTTATTGGACATTGTAACTAGAAGAGATTTTCTTTTTGAATATCTAATTTCTCATATATTTTAACTTTCCAAGTGTTGCGGCATAAATTAGGCCTAATATGTCACTATATTTTTTAAAGTTTTTTTTAACTAAAAACAATTTTCCTGGGGTTGAGGCTTTGTCTAAACTTATTTTTGGACCAAAATGCTGTTAAATCCAAAATTTAATCAAAATCTGCCCACGAGATTTTGAGATAAAATGTAAATAAATCACTACAAAAGTACACTCCTTGTTAATAGTATAGGATTCACGATTTGCGAGACACCCGCCATCCACATCTATAGGGTAAACACGCTTTGTCCCCCCAAAAAATCAAACTCAACTGGTTCAAGTGGAGACGAGCCAAGCCACGCTGTACAGTGTTGCGCCATGCTGTGCTGCGCCGTGCTGTGCTTCGCCGTGCCATGCCTGTATGTTCAATCCCATAACAAACTACATTTTGCTTTTGAAGTGTCATGACGCACCGCGTTCTGTGTGTACTTCTCCTTAGAGTAAACGTTTATGACATCTAACTTTTTACTGTCTTTTACTTTTAAATAATTTATGGTTATGATGGCTTCAGAAAATGTTTGACGGAGCATCTTCTATCCCAGCACAATCTCACAGACAAGTGGCAAGTTTTGTCTACCAGCTTTGATCTTGACGGGCAGGAGTTCATATCGAGCATTGAGCACCATCATCTTCCCGTCGCGGGGATCCAGTTCCATCCGGAGAAGAGTGCGTTTGAGTGGAACCCGGCGGAGAGAAGTGTCCACTCCCACAAGGCAATCCACAGTTCCAGGTACTTCTACGACTGGCTTGTCAACGAGGCTCGCAAGAACAATCACTCGTTCCGCAACACTACAGAGGAGAGTCAAGCCCTCATATACAACTACTCCCCGACCTTCATACAGGGAGGGACTGGATACTTTGAACAAATTTATTACTTTAAATAAAAATCTAATGCAAAAAGTTGTTAAGCTGTTGAGTGTCAGAAGTTAAATCAAACTTTGCAGAAAACTAAAATTTAATTTATCCAGTGGTCATTCTTCAGAGGGGGGGGGATGAAAATATTATTTTTTGCTGGATTGTGTATAGTTAAAAATAAAATCCTATACTATAATACGAGGAATGTCTGAAGGGATGTGTGTTCCACGATCTCGAAATCTAGCGGATAGATTTTGCTTAAACTTTGCATTTAAGAGTGTTTTGGCCCAAAAATAAGTTTAGAAACAGCCTCAATCCCAGGAAAAATCGAATTTGGTCTAAATTTTATTTGAAAAATAGTAATTTTTAATATTGGTCTTATGGGTTGCTATTTTGGTAACGAAATAACAACGAAAGGTAAACAAAAGTAAAGGAATATCGATGCTAAGCAGTCTTTTTGAAACAGCTGTTAACTGTAAAGAGGTATAGTTGGTTGTTGGTGGAAATTTTATAGCTTTATTACCGCATGACACTATAACAAAAGTGAATTAAAACCAACGAGCAAGGCTCGGTTAACCTGGTACTGATTTTCAATTTGTTGAGTATTTTTACATTATCTTTCAATTTAAAAGTGAAGTCTTATTAAACACAAATGGATAGAATCTTTAAGTTTGTTCAAGTAAGTTAATTAATTTCTAGATTTTATTTTTTGTGTTGTTTCAATTTCAAAGTTTGAAAACTTTTTCATATTGTAATATAGTGCTACATAAAATAGGAAGAAATAAAATATACTGAACAATCAACAAACGTACAACATGACCTAATCAGTTAAAATTATCTTTTTAAAAACCATTCAAAACAATAATCCAGTTTTGAAAAAAAAAAAAAAAAAAACTACATTTATTAAATGGATGAAAGGAATTTGAAGTAAATTATTTAAGCACACCACGTAACCATGATTCACTGTACCCACAAAACACGGCCAGTTAGACACCCGATGAACCACGGCGTATCTACATCCGTCTCCCATCACAACATCCAACATCCGTTACCATGAGACAAAGACTTCAGAGTCATCACCTCGACTGAAACTAACAAGGATGAGCTTTGCTGTCAAATCATCCGAGACAAACCGTATCTTCCTTTCTGATCCGGTAATTGGAAACTTCCAGTATTCCATGAAGGCCACCTTTTTTTGGGTGTTTGTTTTAAAATTTAAGGGTGAGTGACTTGCAATAGATTAGTTTATAAAAAGTGAGAAGAGTTAAAAATGAAAATGCTCCTAAAATCAGGAAGATGTTTCAGCAATAAATTTTTAAACAAATTGGATCCAGATAAACTGAGACTTTGGTCAAACAGTGACCGATCTCTAGTTAAGTTCAATTCAAAAAAAGAATTATTTTTCTATGGTGCAATGACTGAAATTTTTGGTCTGTTAAAAAATTTTCTAGTACAAAATATGCGAAGCCAGTTTTTTTTAACACAACTTCTCCATTGTTTCTGTACCAGTCTTAATGTTTGAGGTGTCAACTATAGTAAGATACACGAAAATAGTCCGATAGAAATTTAAACATATGTGCCCCCCTCACCCCCTCTCACCCTGCAGTGTTGTCATTTGTGGTTATGTTTAATGTGTGTAATACAGTATACAAATGTGTTTTAGAATAAATTTGGCAACTATGTATCGCCTCTCATCGGACTATTTTCGTGAATCCTATTATAATTTGTCCAATTTTGTAATTTTGCTATAAGGTTAAAAAATTTCAATTTTTCTACTCTGAAGGACAGGCCAGCCCCTAAAGTATGTTTTTTTGTCCCTAAAGTTAACATGGAAAATTATTTTGATGGAATTTTATACTTAAACATCTGTTGATGGTGAAATGTACAATGTACTATGAAAGGAGACGTAAATTCATTTTAAAATTAGAATAGGAGCAATCAAACAATTAAAAAATTCTAACCCATTTAGATTAATTGCCCATTGCGCACCTTAATAATTGATATTGGTTGTATTTTATTACTGTATTAATCATAGTTATTTCAAACAGAAACAATTATTATTTATTTGAAGAAATTTTTAGCAAATTTTAAAATAAAATATTTTACTTTTTGAAAATTTATAGTTAGAATATTTCAATTCATTTTATAAATGAAACAATACACGGTAATTGTCATTCAGTGCAGTAATTTAGAACATAAAAGCAAACACATCATTTTAAAACTATTTGTAAATGGAGAAGAATAGGAAAATATTTATATTTTTTATCAAATCAGTAACAAATGGTGACCAATTACATTATTTCTTGTACTTTGTATTTTTTTACTGACTGCTATTTTTTAGCTGAATTGACCAACTACCAACTAACTTTTCCCATTATTTTTCTTTTATGAATAACTTTAAATTGGGGTGTTACACTATGCCTATCTATTATTGTTGTGATAATATAGTGGCCATTTTGAACGTTATGGTGAAAAAAATGTTAAGCCTACAATTTTTCTAAGGTCCAGTGAGGTGCAAATAGGTAAATGTCCCGTGACCTTCATGAGTTTTTGCCACCATTCAGGTGTACTCTTTTATTAAGGTAAAGAGACTCCCTCAGCCCTCAGGCCTAGATTGTTTAACCTGAGGTATATATAAAAAAAAACTGTTGATTTATTGGCTTTAATTGTTTACAGTATTGTATAGCATTTTCTGCTCCTCTTGCTAAGTGACCTGTCCATATCATCTTCTTTCCTGCCTTTACCTTTTAATTATCGCTACTAAACAGGATGAACAACTTAACTGTGCCACCATTGGTAGCTCAGAAACTATAAGTTTTAGAGGAAACATCATAAAATGTAGTGTTCCATAAGAAATTTGCAAGTTAGCCGTAATATTGGAAAATTGCGGCTATGTACAAAACAATGTAATTCATATTTTTTATTGTCACAAAAAAATTGTTTAATTCCCCCATTACATGTAATGCTTTCTCAACTTATAGTTTCTGAGATTCCAATGATGGCACCGTTAAGTTGTTCACCCTGCATAGGATTTAAATGTTCGTTGATTACTTCTTTTTATGTGTTGTTCTTGATTGTTTCACATTCTGCAATTACCATTATCCTAAAAAAAGCCTCTCCCCAATAATCTTATATAATAAAAGAGTGCATTTAAGGGTCTAGAGAGAGAACTACTGAACGGATCAAGGTCGTTATGGTGTCAATGGATTTATTGTGATCCCTAGATGATAGGAAAAATATGGTATCCCTTGGAAAATGCCTCACAAACCCGCAATATGAAAATTAGACCTTATTTAGACCAATCTAAGACGTGATTTTGTCGATTTGTTTCCTGCTCCAGGTGATCCATATCTTACATTGACATTTGACACCACTGCTGCTTTATAAAGTGTTTTTGTAAACAAAACAGACAATTTTTCAATTCTATGATAACTGACAGATACAAATGAAATCAAGGACACGTAATGTTGCAGTGGATTTTAAAGCAGTAGCCTAAAATAAATATTTAACAGCTGACGCTTCAATAAAATTTTGGTTGCTGTACTATAAAAAGAGTTTATTTAATTGAATTTTTTACTATATGGAACATAGAGTATAAAATTATTTAGATCGACTTTAAATTTCTCTTAGGCGAATTTTGAAATGAAAAATGAAATGAAAATACTTCTTTATTGAGGCGAACATTAGGACCTCATGGTCCTTTCTTACAGTTAACCTCCATGATTTCCATGATGATGGGGGGAATTTTTGACCCCCAAAAGGCTTTTTTATTACTAATTTGATTTCAATGAAATTCTCAGGTTAGATTTTAAGTATTTTAAACTAGGTAATAAACTATAATCGAGCAATTATTTTCAAGTATTAAAAAAGTTTATTTTCCAGAATTTTTGACAGAACTTTGGTTGTTTAGGCTACATGGTTTGACTAATGTAGTTGCTATGATCAATTTATTTTCCCCATCGCAGCTGAGTTGTCGCTGTATGCTGAAAACAACATAACATAACCTTTTCTTGTTTATATTTGCTGGCCGTTATGTTACGTTTTCAAATAAAATTTAATTGATATTTTGACAGACCTGTTTGTTAAATTAAATAGATCAACACTGATGTTTACTTTTTGAAGTTATAAATTATTCCAAAAGATAGGCATGTTGATGTGGAATGAATTACTGTCGTACGGAATAATGCGATTAACTAATTTATGGGATACAACTAATATCTATTTGGGAGAAAGATTTAAATTGAACAACTAATTAGAATGTGTTGTGACATTGTAGCCTATGTCTCAGGTAACAAAATATGCATTAAGTGTTAAGTAAGCGTAATTCTACAATACTTACATTACTTGATTTTTATTAATTTTGATTAATTAATCATGGATTTTAAATTGTATTGTTTTTTTTCGCTCTACAATCTATTTATCTTTAATATTGTAAGCATAATTATTATTAAGTTACTTGCTTGTTTTGAGGTCTTAGCTAAAATCATTCTTTGTATGTATTTATTTGTAGGCTAGGCCTAGGATGTACGCCGGTTGACCTCGGACGGTTAGATGACGTTCCACTCTTCACATTCGAGGAGATGGAAACCTCCGTTCTCTCCCTAAAGAGCAACAAGGCTCCTGACCCGGACGGGATTCCCAGCGAGGCTTTAAAGAAAGTATTTTCAATCAACGCTGACTTGTTGTTGAGAATGTACAACGCCTGTTTGGTAGAAGGGGTGTTTCCGGCTCCCTATGGAAAACCGCAAGACTTGTACTGATCAGCAAGGGCAAAGGTGATCCCGAGCTGTCGTCGTCCCACATTCCACAGGCCTTTCTACACGTTGGACACGGCTGGGAAGCTGTTCGAGAAGCTGATCCGTTCCCGCCTGACGTCTGACGTGGAAGCTGCCGGGGACTCATGTCCCCTTCAGAATGGCTTCAGAACGGGACGGTCAACGATTTGCGCTATCACCGAAGTCCATGGAGAGCTGTGAAGAGAGTCGAGAGCCACAACCATTTCTCTCGCTGAGTAGTGCTTCTTGTTACGCTTATGTCAAGAATGCCTTTAACTCGGCGAGGTGGGTCGATATGTTGGATGCGCTTCGCAACACCTTTCGCGTTCCTGCATATCTGTTGCGACTCATTGAGGATTATCTCCGCTTTCAAAGCCTTATTTACGACACAAGGGACGGAACGTGGACGATGGAAGTCACTTCTGGTGCCGCGCAAGATTCAATACTCGGCCAGGATCTCTAGACAATAGACAATAGACAAATCCTTTATTAGATAAAATATTTTGTACATAATTACATTCAGGCCCGGATTAACACTTTTTGACGCCCTAGGCCAAAGGTCACAATTACGCCCCCCCCTCCAAAAAAAACAAAAACAAAAAACTAACAGATTTATGGACTTATTTTAATTCTAATAACTTTGGCTGTTGTATAAAACCACAGAACTATTTAACGAATGTGATGATCATCATTTTTGTCACTTTAATCCGTGGACCTAATCATTTAATGTACCATTTTACCACCATTTTAATTTTAGATAATATGAAATCAAATATTACATCATTGTAATACAGAAATACATTTAAATCCAAGGAACAAGGTCAAGGCAAACCTCAAAAGGCACAGGTCAAGGAAAAGGGGTGTTTTTTTTACCGTCAATTAGGGGAATTTTTACCGTTGGTTGGGGGCGCACTCTACCGCTGATCACAGGCGCTATTTACGCCTGAGGGCGCTCTTTACAGTCGATCAGGGGCGCTCTTAACCACCAGTCGGGGGCGTGATTTAACTCTGGTAAAGGGTGCTATTTACCATACATTAGAGGGTGATGTTTACCGCCAGTCGGGGGTTCCGCTAAACAGGGGAACTCTTTAGACAGATCAGGGGCGCTCGTCCCCGCTGCGGAGCCCCCCGGGACCCGGCACCTTTGGGGGTAATTTATTTCGCCAAAATAGATCTTTCTTATTTCTCTTTTGCCATATTTTCTATTTACTCTTCTTATTAAAAAATGTAATTTAAAAAAATGTGAAAAAAACAGAATTAAATTATATTTGTGGTTAATTTTTTTACTAAACCGTATTATAAAAAAGGCCTGTTTGACGCCCCCCCCCCCTGGCTGACGCCCTAGGCCATGGCCTAGGTTGGCCTAGTGGATAATCCGGGCCTGATTACATTCCAGGAGCTCACAGAGCTCGTGTGGAAAAAAATTTACTACATACCAAAAACAAACCTCAGGGCATTTACAAAAACAGTCTGCTACGTGAAAAGAAGTTTTTACACATAAATTCAAACACAGTTAAACAATTCTCAACATGAACAAAATTAACTAATTTACATAATTTTAACAAAACAATAACAATGCAGTATATATTAAAGTCTAACAGAAGAAAGAAAAACAGTAATACAAATCCTTGATTTTAATTACATACAATAAACATTGATCATTTAGGAAAACGAACTACAACTTCCTGCTATCAAAAACATGCTATATTGGAAGATATTGTTTTGTTATGAAAAAATAGTAAGGTCAGTGCTCTGAACAAGATTCTTCATTTTCATTTTAAATCGTGGCTTCCTTTCATTTCAAATACTCGTATCATTCCCAAGAATTGAAATTAATTTGTTGAAATTCACTTTGCCAATATAACAGAACTGCTTTCTACTAGCCTCCTTAACAAAATTATCAACCTCTATTGTTATAATTTTTGATGCTCTTGTGCTCACCTTAAACTGTTTTAAATTATAATTTTAAAAAAATTTAAAAGAATGCATAAATCCAGATGATAAGTAAATTTGATTTGATGTTAAATAATTATTTTCTTGGAAGAGATATGAAACTCTATCATATTTTGGCACAAAATGAATGGTCCTTATGGCTAATCTCTGAATCATTACAATGGGTTGCAAAATAGTAGGAAAAGTTCCACCATAGTGTATAATTCCATACCGCATTGTACTTTCAAACCAAGATGTATAAAGTTGCTTAAGATGTTCTCTTTTCAAAAAATTCCTTATAAAATACAATGCATAATTAATTTGTTTTAACTTAACAGCTAAATAATCTATGTGTTGACTCCACTTTAAATGTTGATCCACATAAAGACCCAAATATTTAACACATTCTGTTATCTCTATGTTAATACACTCACATTCATACAAACACCTGTGACTGTGGCAGACCAGGCCAAACTCATTCGTAAGATCTACTTTATTTGCATTATGATCAAAAAACAAAATACACTTGGATTTCATGTTGTTTATCAAAAGCTTATTACGGACCAACCATTTAGAAACAGTTTTCAGATCTTCATTTACTTTGGTCTTCAAACTATCACGACTTGAAGCAGAGCAGACCAGGGCAGTATCGTCAGCATACGCAAAAATATCGGAATATAATTGAGAATTCAAAAGATCATTCACATATAAGATGAACAGCACAGGACCAACTACCCCTCCGTGTGCCACCCCATATTTTATATCTAAAATATCACCACAAATACTATTTATCTTGACTGCTTGCTTTCTGTTCTTGCAGAAGGTGGAAAGCAAGTTCAGAGCCGTACCCCCAACACCATAACCTCTAAGTTTTTTTAACATCAAGTCGATATCAACCATATCAAATGCCTTCTTAAAATCTAAATACAAAGCAAGTGTACATACATTTTAATCAGTTGATAATACAATGCTGTTGATGTGTTGCTCGATTGCCAAATCAGTACCACGATTAGGCAAAAACCCATACTGCTTCATGGAAAAAATTCCCTGATTTAAAAAATATTCTAGCAACTTTTCCTTAATGAAAACTTCAAAGATTTTTGCGATACTATTTATCAAGGAAATTGGTCGATATGAGGAAACAAGAGTAGGGTCCCCATATTTAAAAACAGGAACCACAGCAGCCGTTTTAAAACTACATGGAAATTTGCCCTGTTGGAGTGATTTGGCATAAATATCAGTGAGAAGTGGTATAAATACATCAATGTTATTTTTTATCGTCATTATGCCAATACCATCTAAGCCACAACTTTTCTTGTTTTTCATATTTAAAATTATCTTAAAAACCTGTTCTTCATTAATTTCAAATTTATCAAAAATACAATACAATTTGGCATTTCTTCTTCTACAAACATATCACAGCCAAAAGACTCATATTTTAACTCATTAACAATGTTCACAAAATAATCATTAAAGTGATTTGCAACAATATACTCATTATTCAAAACAGGTGTGTTTACATCATTGATTATAATATTACTAATAATTTGTTTCCTTTTTTTCATGATATCTCTGATAACAGACCAATATTTTCTGCTATCACCAAAACTATTTTCAATAATTGAAGAGTAATAACTGACTTTAGCTTGCCTAATTCCTTTAGTTACCAATTTTGAAAGAGCACTGTATTCATTCTTTAAATTTACATTTCCTCTATCTCTTGAAAACAATTTAAATACATGATTTTTTCTATTAATCAAAGTAACTAAAGTGTCAGTCATCCAAGGATTGCGTTTCTTATATTTACTGCTAGACTTTTTTAATATATATGAAGCATTAAGACATTTATTATAAATATTATAAAATTCAGAAACACAATTATTTACATCAGGAGTTGAAAACACTGTACTCCAATTAGCTGAAAGCAACTGCCTCCTTAGAATATTCTCATTTACAACCCTGTAATAAGAAGGAAACTCATTTATAACTTTTTTACTATCAGAAAAAACTGAGAGTTCTGTAGTTACAGCAAAATGATCAGTTATACCTATTTGTTCAATGTTACAAGCAAAGTCAATAGCTTTGGAATTTCTAATTAAGACGTGATCAATACATGACTCTGAATTATTAACAATTCTTGTTGGGGATGTTATATAATTTTTAAAACCAAATGCGGAAATTAAGCTTAAATAGCCTAAACTAGAACCTGTTTTTTTACATCTCTGGAATGTTGCCTATGACAGTCTCCTGAGGTCGGAGATGCCTGAGGAAACCACTTTGGTTGGGTACGCCAATGATGTCGCAGCTCTCATTGTCGCACGCAACGTTGAGCTGGCCCAACTAAAGTTGAACAGAGTCATGCGTGTGGTCAACACATGGATGTCCGATCACGGTCTCTCGCTTGCTCTCCGTAAGACGGAGATTGTAATCCTTACGAAGAAGAGGATAGACACCGTCGTTCTGTTCCGAGTGGAAAGGGAGGTGGTCCAATAAACTCGTGCTGCTAAGTACTTCGGGATTATGGTGGACACTAAGTTAAGCTGGAGGGATCAGATCTTCCGTACGGCGAACAAGGCCGCTAAGGTAGTCACTTACCTTAGTAGGCTGATGGCCAATGTCGGGGTTCCACGATCCAGCAGAAGACGTCTGTTGATGTCCGCGGTTCAGTTCGTGCTTTTTTATATGGAGCAGAGGTGTGGGCAGACGCTCTCGATAAAGAGTATAGTACAGGTACAGGTTGCGACTCGCCCGAGTTTATCGTTGAGCGGCGCTCGGGGTGTGTTCCGCCTACCGGACAGTGTCCGAGCCTGCCGTCCTGGTGGTCGCCGGAGTTATCCCTGTCAAGCTCTTGGCAGAAGAGAGGAAGGCAATTTATCAGAGACAAGTCGAGATTGGCAAGGACACGGCAAGAACAGCAGAGCGCTCCCGAACCTTCCAGCAGTGGCAACACAGCTGGGAGCACGACACCCGAGGACGATGGACTGCGCGACTTATCAAGCACGTCCAACCATGGGTGGAACGGCGGCCAATTCTTTATTTATTGCTCGGGCGTTCTCGACGATGCGGAACACACATTCTTCTGCTGCCCCCGTTGGGAAGGGTCCCGCCTGAAGGCCACACAAATTTTTGGTGCATTTTCGGTGGACTCGGTCTGCCAAAAGATCTTGGAGGATGAGGGCAACTGGGATTGTTTATCACAGTTCGTGCGGGGCATCCTCCTGGAAAAGAAACATGATCTGGACCGCGAAGTGGCCCAGATCCCTTGATCGAGTGGCTGGATAAGGAGTGAGCCCCACGGGCATAAGCCAAATTTAGGCCTAGCCCTACGTAATGTGATAAACAACTCCAGGTTAGAATCCTAAAGAGTAGAGGCGAGGTTTTTTAGTGGGTACACACGTTTTTAGGGGAGTCCCACACTACAGGTTTGCCACCTGTGTGCGTAATGCATTTTTCTTACCTCTCCTTAAAAAAAAAAAAAAAAAACATAATAAGCGTCACCTAATAACTCAAAAAGTGAGTAAAAAATTCTTGTACGGGACGGACATCGGAGCGTATTCCTAGTATATAGACGATTGAATTTATGTATTTAAATTTACGAGTTACTTATTAATATTTGTTTACACATATGTTTTTATAACTATCAAGTAATGAGCTTTATATTTTGAAATGTATAAACATAATCTTTTGATCGCAAAATTCTTAAAATTCGTTATTCTATTTTAATTCATTAAGTTTTTTTATAACTAAGTCATATAACTTCCTTATATTCTTATTTTTCATCCTTTTAAGGTCGTGTAGGCTTATGATTATACATGTTTAAAGGGGCTTATAGACGGGGATAGTAGCACGGTGAGTGCGGACGGTGAGTGGAGGCCTGTTCACATCGCTTCTCGGTGGTGTTTTCCATTTAAAACATAGGAGAATAGCCGTTGACGACAGTAGCGTAAAACACATGTCACTGTCTAAATAGGCTTATTCTACTCTCCTGTAAAAACTTAACACACGGAGATGGACAGTTACTTTCCTGGACAGTAAAATCAAAACTCATTTGATTTTACTCACCGTGAAATGGAGAGTGCTTGACTATTTTGTGATCACATGTTTTTATTTTTAACGCTTTTTGTTTGTTGTTGTTTTATCTGAGGTTAAGTTTGATTTTGTAAACAACTAATAGTTTACCATAGAGGCTACTCCTTTCTTCCGAAATGGATACCAAAGCCATAACTAAAACTAATTAAAAAAAAGAGGTATAAAGAAGTGTAGTGCGAATGTTGTTCTACGTTTGTTGGAAAGCTATCATAAAACTATGATATTTTGTAGAATATCAGAGTGCTGATTATTCCAACAAAAATAAAAGTTACAGTGCACTGATTTTGCTTCAAGATGAAGCAACAGCTCCGAAATGGAAGTGCCGAAAATAGATTTTTAAAGAAACATTAAAAATATAGAGTTAACGTGCACTCAAGAGCTTATGAAAATTTAATTATTTAGGACGATTTGTTACAATTAACTACGATTTTTAAAAATATTAACCTGGTTAGGTATTTAAAGACATTACACCACCCATCATAGGAGTATTGTTGGAATAACAAATTCTCTTATGGTTTAAAAATCTACTAATTGAATCTTTCTACTTGGCCCATATCATTTACCACAATTTGTTTTGGGAACTTAGAAATATTAGGCAGTGCAGTACATTTGTTTATAAGAAGAAAATTTTCCGCTGGGTTGTTGGGTTGCGAAAGGAGTCACCCTCTAATTTGCTTGATTCTATTTATATGTTGCAAAGAATTTTAAACTTTTGCATTTATTCCTTGTTTTGTTCATTTTTTGCTCTGTTAAAAAAAACTTTTAAAAATGTATTTTTTCTTAATGGAGTAAACTTGTTTTTTACTAGTGATATAGGCCTAAGATTAGCTGTTGTTTAATTAAATGTGAACTGGTTTTTTAAATCTGCCCCGTGCACAGGCTTTGCATGTGAGGACATTTCTCATGGATTATTGTTTGTTCTGTATGCATGTATTTATGGAGAATAAATATGATTGGATTTTAAAAGTACCATTTTTTCCATTCCCCTTGATTTTATTGTTTTGAAATCAAATGAATTTCTAAGTGTATGCATAATAGTATAGGCTCATTCAATGATGGAAAATCTGCCGGCCGACGAACACACAAATCGTCGTCGTCGGCGGCATTACCACAGTTACGGAAATATGTCTAATTCATCAAAGGAATTTACTGTAAATTTTAAGGATCGATTTGCATTATTCGCGGGCTGCAATAAATGACATACAAAATCAATAAACACGAAAAATTTGTCATTGATCAAGCATGATCAATGATCCAAACTTTTCTAAATAAAACACTTCCATTTCTTTTTTATTTATCACGCAATCATTTCAAAATATGATTCCGAAATATTAAAAATAAATTTTAACTTAGAAATTTGTCAGCTGTAGTATACATCAATCAAGATACATAAATGGATTTATACAACCTCAAATGAGATAATCATTTAGTTCCCGTAGCAAAAAGTAAGATGGCAGCACCGAATCCTTATAATAACCTACAGCAAGAGCGATGTGAACATGCCTCCACTCACCGTCCGCACTCACCGTGCTACTATCCCCGTTGGTTTATTGTTCCCACTGATATAAACAATGGAGTACAAAAATATGTAATTCGGAACTTTGAACTGGAAGAAATATATCTTGAAATATACAATAAGAAATACCAAGAATAAGGAAAGGAGATGGAAGTAAAGTGGAAACAAAAGACAAAGAATAAACATTTTGAATACCGTAGTGTTTTAGTTAAGGTAAAAAATCTACTACTGTATACGATTGACTTAGAGGACAATGTAGTAACACTTAGTATACACAGGAATGTACTTCCATACCATTGTGTGAAAAAATCAAGTGAGAACTTGAAAGCAAGGTTCAATTAGATGCATAAACATTGTGGAAGAGCCCACAGAATGGTGCTCAGCGGTGGTGATACCAAAACCTAACGGGAACGTTATAGACTCTGCGTGGATCTAACAGATATAACAAAATGAAATAAGAACGTATGGTGGCAAAAGTGCAATCAGAGATTGAAGACCCACTTAATCAGATTGGTAAATCTCGAGTATTTAACAAATAAGATACAAATTCCAAATTCTGGTAAATTAAATAGACTCTGAGTCAGCGAAATTGTACCAATAAGTTAATTGGCCATACAACTGGAATGGAATAAATGGAAATACGATTAAAAAACCTTTAATCATTATCTTTTTATGTAAAGTCTCATAGGGATACTATATTGTAAAACCATTGCAAGTATTATAAACTATTTAAACTTATAAATTATTAATGATATTCTAGAGATTGCCTCTTGATCGAATTAGACCACAATTTTAGATGATGTGGACCCAAGAAGTTTAAAAACATTTTATAAGTGAAACATCTGTTCTTCCTGTTTTAGCCATTGTTTTTACAACAGCTGTCTAATGATTAAATCAATTCTCCTTCCTCCAAAAGATTAACATTGAAACTTTGGAAGCCCGTGGGGCGTAGCCCTGGAGTCCAACGTAAATTAGAATAGGAGTCTCCTCATGTACAGGACTATTCTAACGGTATGCGGAGATTTCTCCTACAATGCAAATGAGCTGAGAAAAAGGAGAAAAAGAAACACGCTTGCCTATTATAGAAGACTAAGGAAATCGCCCACTGATCGAAATTCGACCAATTATTTAGTTGATCTTAACCAAATTAGTTTTAAAAACAATGGATTTCCTGATTTGCTATAATTTGTTATTAAAACACCTGTTTCATGATCAATCAATTATCGTTCTCCTATAAGATTAACATCGAAACTTTCAAAGCCTGTAGGGCGTAGCCTCGGGGGCTGATGTTAATAAAAATATCATTCTTCTCATCTACAAGACACCACCTTTCAAACGGTATGCGCGCGTTTCTTTTACGTTGCTCACAAGCTGAGAAAAAAGGAAGAAAAGAAACATGCTTGCCTATTAATATATAGATAACTACTGTTGACATTGCCAAAGAAATGAAAAATTTTTAGTTTTAATACTGTGTTGTCTGTGTATTAATAAATTATCTGCCATCAACAAAAACAATAACAAAATCGATGATATCTAAGGTGCAGCACTTAAAATATAAAAAAAAAACTACTCATGTGTCAAGATAAACACCATGACGTCAACGGTGCAGGAGATACTCTAAAACACAGTAAAATGCTTCAATCAGCTGTTGGTGTCACCTACCTTGGTTTGTTCTTATTTTTTTAGGCTTGTTGTGGCCAACTAGAATAGCTAAAACTGGTTACCAAGGAAACGAAGACGAAGTGCTCAATGGTTACTAAGGAAACGGCGTTAATCGGGGATAAAATGGCGCAAATCAACATTGGTAAAAAAATTGACATGTTTATCCCGAGAGGAAACTATCTCGGGAGAATCTCTCTAGCCCTAAGGTAAATCTTAAAATTATACTTGTTGAAGTTTACCGTAATTATGGCGGCTACTGCTCTTAATCTTCCAAAACTTGTTATGAACAACTGAATTAATACGACTCAAAATTTAAAATAACATTATTTTACAGTGGAATTATTTTTTTAAAATTCCATTACGATTTATGTTTTTAGTGGAAACTGCATTGTCGTCAATCATTAGGTGTTAACAAATTAATGAGAAAATACTAGATTACCGTACCTTGAAAACAAGAAATGTTAGATGCGAGTGGCTATAATTGTGTCCTTACGGCAAGGCTACCTAATCAGTGCAAGACTGTGGACACCCGGTGTATTTTTATTTTGGCATGTTTGTTTAAGGGATCTAGAAAGACAGGTAACATTTTTACTTTTCATTGTTATTTGAAGGCTAAATCACTCGAATGAAGGAGGCTGCCAAGCAACTAATATCAAACTGTGATAACTATGGACGAAGATCGAACCCGTCATACCAAATAGTTTTTTTTTCTATTGTTAGTATTTTGTTATCATGTACTTTTAGTATCATGAAATTAAGAAATTAAGTAGTAAACTCTTGCAACGTGTTATTGAATGTATGTATTTTGAGATATTTGCTTTATTGTTAGAATGTTATATTGTGTGTTTAGTGATTCTTAATCATGTTTCAACTACTTTTTTCTCTCTTATTCAGTTTTGCCCTAAGAAATTAGTGATATAGACTGGCCACCATGAAGTACCTAACTTATAGGGATATAAAATATTTATCTGGCTAATTATGAAAATAATTTTTTCCCTGAAGCATAAATGAGTAAAAAGAGTAAATATTATTTGTACTATATAAAATGGATTTAAAGCTATAAAATCGTTTGAGATTTGTATTAAGATGTTAACATTTCAAAATATATTCACTATATTCAATACTTAAGACCCTAGGTAATTCTCCTTGTGACAACAAAGGGTGGGGAGGGGTGGTGGATGGGGGTTACACTGGCGCCCTCTGGCCATGGCCGTCCACCGCCCTAAGAAGAGAGCCAGCACGGGCCTGGATACAACTAGACTTGACAGGTAACAAGTATTTTTATCACTGATTATCTAAAGGAATCTTAAGAAATAATCTAGCTTCAAAATAATTTTACCCCACTTTTTTGTATATGCGGTAAATAAACTTCTGATGAATGTTAGTTTAAAAGATTTTTTTGGATACCGTAGTTACATTCGCCCATTTTACCATGGGACCTCAAATACCCCGGATTTGGTAAAAGATTATTGGGAAACCGTTAGAGTTAAAATTGGAAGTTTCATTTTCAATATAGTTTTCAAATTTAAAGTTACAAGTAACATCTATATATATATATATATGCAAGCATGTTTCGTTTTCTCCTTTTTTCTCAGCTCGTGTGCATCGTAGAAGAAATCCACGCATACCGTTAGATGAGCAGAATCACGGTATAATTCAAATCGGACACTAGTAGTAGGTTAAACAGGCATTCTGAAACACTCATGTGTTTTTTGACCGCTTTCAGCTTCAAATTGACCGGTTTTTGACCGGATTCCGGCCGGTTTTGGCCAAATATCAGCCCATTTCAGGGCATTTTTCAGGATTTCAGACAGTGATTTCAAGGAGCATTTTAAATATAATCCAGGGAACTATGAGATGCCCTATGACATTAAGAGGGCATCTCATAGTTCCCTGGATTATATTTAAAATGCTCCTTGAAATCACTGTCTGAAATCCTGAAAAATGCCCTGAAATGGGCTGATATTTGGCCAAAACCGGCCGGAATCCGGTCAAAAACCGGTCAATTTGAAGCTGAAAGTGGTCAAAAAAAAACATGAGTGTTTCAGAATGCCTGTTTAACCTACTACTGACACCAGGGCTACACAGGGTTTGAAAAATCCAATGTTAAATTTAAATTTCCAATGTTCAAGTTCCAACTGCTCCTCCTGGAGTAGCGGTACAGCTGTGACTTTTTAGCCTCAGTTAAATGACTTATTTAATCGCTTATTCAATTATCTTGCTTATTTATTAACAGATTTTCACAATTTTTAAATCATTGGTTGTTAAGTATACTTTTTTAACACATTCTAACATAAAATGTACTAACTTATATGGTTTTTGTGCAATATAAAGTTAGATTTTAAACGGCCACCAATTTTAAAATTTGAATTGTAAAACATTGATTATTTTTTTAATTAGACTTTTGTTTAAAAAAGTTGTATACCAAACTTGACACTTGAAAAACTGTATCTTATTACAACAAATCATTCTTAAATGAAAACTTTGTTCTTTAAAATATACAAAATGGTGGCTGTATGGTTAACTATGGAGATTTGGAAGTTTTAAATAAACTTCCAACTTGTCTTTAGGTCAGAAATAATAACTTAATAGGTCTGTAGAGAGCTCAGGGACACCCTGTATACAATTTATGTACATGGATAGTGTCGATAGTAGGCTATATGATAATATTACCAATACATATACCACTTAATCTTCATCTATAAAACATTGCACTTTGCATAATCATTAATAATTGCTTAAAATAATCCAATAATCCAATTAATTAGAAACCCCGTAATATAGTTTTATAATGGGTTAAAAGGAGTTACATTATCTCACATTTTATTAATTAATGTATTTATAGTTTTTAAGAAATAACACTTTTCACTGTGATGTATTGTTGTTTTTGGTTGCTAAGGAACATAGTTAAAAAAAATTTAATATTCATTCAATCATTCTGGAACAAATTTACCCCACTTCCAATTGCTGCTTCACTCTACGGAGTAAATGTTGAATTTCAATTTTGACTTCAGGTAATAAGGCACTACATTATATTTAAGCCTAAACATCCTTTCAGCAGTCGTAGCTATTTGATGCAGCTCTTTTTCATCACTCACTGTCAAACTCTCTGAGGTTATGTTACATCTTTTAATTTTTAGGACCTCTCTAGGCTTACAACGATGAAAAAAGATGTTTACAATTTTTTTTTAGATTGATTTGATTTGTGTTTATTACCATGCAAAGATATTATGTTATATAAATATGTTCTATTAATGTAGGGTTTGCAATATTACTAGCAAAACTCCTGAGCATCATCATTTAAAAAAGTTAGAGAGAAGAAGACTTAAATTCTTACAAAACCGTAAAGGGGTAAGCTCCTACATCATGAGAACTCGTCTTCATTGGCTTATTCGCTTTGCTCACTAAACTCCAAGAATAACTTGAATACTTTGTTCACTGTCCTGTCAGTATAACTTAGTATTAACATTCTGTAGCTATGAGTGCTATATTCTGTTGTTCACTTGTACAACTTTATCTATAAAATGTCTGCTATTGATTGGCCTTAGCTGTTGCAATTAAACAGTGCTGTGGATTATTTGTTTTGGTGATCCTTATTTAAAATTAAAAACTTTTATTATAAAAAAAATATCAGTTCAATTAAGAGTTTGAGATATGGCTTTCCTTTCCTTTGAAAATTTTGAACTTTGGAATGCACTATTAATATTTTCTTCTATGAAGCAAACAATAACACTGATTTTCTTATATGAATAGCTTCTTTTACTTTTTTTCTGACTATTTTATCTACAAGTAAATTTTATGTGTTTTCAGGAAGCCCTTTAGAGCTCTTAATATCTGCCAGACTTCTCCATCACCTCTCGCCATGAATCAAAAGACAAGAAAGTGGCGTACCGTTGTGCAGAGTGGATTGCTGAGAAAAAGTTCAAGCCTTCGGAAAGCTAAGATGTTTTGTAATTTTCTATTAGAAATAAAACTAGGATTCCAATTTCTGTTTAAAATTATCAGGAATATCAAAAGCCAATTTGCAATTTTTAGTATTTTTATGAATTCAAATTCATTTATTTCCAATTTTTTACATAGTCATGGCCTTGCCAAGTTATGCATAACTTGTCGGCAAGGTCCAATAGTATTCTGAAACATATCGCATATTTATTACATTTTTTTTACATTTTATTTATTTGATTTGAATATTTTGTAACGGGCAGAAAAATGAGCCCCCTTGTTTTTTTTATTTTTATTAAAGAAGAGAATAAATCAGTTCAGAAATACAGAAGTCAGTTTTAGTTTATTTCCGTGTTCGAACAACAATGGCTGTAGGGAGCGATAACGAAGGCTTATCGGCGTGGAAACCCGCGAACCGGCACGGACGCGAGGCCGAGCAAAACGATGTCACCCTCCGAGGAGTAGTGGGGGGAAGGCCCGACCACAGGACGAAGGACTGACCAGAAATCATTCTGTACGCCGCTACCGAACAGAGAACGTCGCTCCCGAAACTCGTAAGTCCGTAGTCAGTTGTACGCTTACACTTGCTTTCGTAGTTGCCGTTCTTACTGATTATTCGTTAAATAATCAGAACTAATATAATTCAGTCGTTATATTATTTCGAGTTCAGTTAAACAATACAGATTCACTTTGATTTAAATTTGGCATTCGTAACAATTATTTTATTTTATTCAGAAAAGTAGCGTAAGTAGTGTGGAATTGCCGGTTCTGGGACACTACCCTACCCCGTATCGCATTTTATTGTAACCAAGTTGCGGTTTAAGAATATTTTCTTTCTTTTTTCATTTAGCTGGACCCAGGGACCATACCCTGACCCAGTGGTGCCGATTTATGGGACTTTGTAGTTTTATATTGTTTTAATTTTTTCCCATTTATTTTGTGTTACTGGACCCAGGGACCATACCCTGACCCCCAGGAGCATCATTTAACTTATTTGTCGTCCATTTAATTGCTTATAAATTTCCCGTGAATTTTCCCCGTCGTGCTGGACCCAGGGACCATACCCTGACACCAGTAGCGTCTTCGAATTTATTATTTTTTTATCCATTTAATTGTTTATAAATTTCCCGTGCATTTTCCCCGTCGTGCTGGACCCAGGGACCATACCCTGACACCAGTAGCGTCTTCGAATTTATTATTTTTTTACCCATTTAATTGTTTATAAATTTCTCGTGCATTTTCCCCGTCGTGCTGGACCCAGGGACCATACCCTGACACCAGTAGCGTCTTCGAATTTATTATTTTTTTATCCATTTAATTGTTTATAAATTTCCCGTGCATTTTCCCCGTCGTGCTGGACCCAGGGACCATACCCTGACACCAGTAGCGTGTTCGAATTTATTATTTTTTTATCCATTTAATTGTTTATAAATTTCCCGTGCATTTTCCCCGTCGTGCTGGACCCAGGGACCATACCCTGACACCAGTAGCGTCTTCGAATTTATTATATTTTTGTCCATTTAATTGCTTATAGATTTCTCACGTCTTTTGTTGTCGTGCTGGACCCAGGGACCATACCCTGACCCCAGCAGCGTCATTAAATTGATTTATCATCCTTTTAATTGTTTATCGATTTCCCACGCCTTTTGTTGTTGTGATGGACCCAGGGACCATACCCTGACACCAGCAGCGTCTTCGAATCTATTTTTCGTCCGTTAAATTGTTTATAAATTTCTCGTGCCTTTTGTCGTCGTGCTGGACCCAGGGACCATACCCTGACCCCAGCAGCGCCTTTGATCAATTTACCGTCCGTTTATCGTTATTGGTTGCTCACGCTTGTTTCCTTGCGCTGGACCCAGGGACGATACCCTGACCCCAGCGGCGTCGTTTGATTGATTTATCGTTCGCTCTCGTCTTTGAGCTATTTTCTAACGCCTTTTGTTGCGCTGGACCCAGGGACCATACCCTGACCCCAGCGTCGTCGTCGTCCAATTGATTTATCGTCCGCTCTCGCCTTTGAACAAATTTCTCTCGCGTTTTTGTTGCGCTGGACCCAGGAACGATACCCTGACCCCAGCGGCGTCAATTGTCTCGCGCCCCTTCATTGCGCTGGACCCAGGGACCATACCCTGACCCCAGCGTCGTCGTCGTTAAATCAATTTATCGTCCGTTCTTACGTCTGTAGATTTTCCCCTCGTTTCCCGTTATACTGAACCTTTGACCGTATCCTGACCCTAGTAGAGTAATTTTATCGACATTTGTCACTTTTCCCCGTTTTCATTTTTTTTGTTTTGTGCTGGGACCAGGGACTATACCCTGACACCCGCACCGTAGTCTTAATAACCCCGTAGCGTGGAACAGCGTTGTGTCGGGACCAGGGACCTTACCCTGACACCCACACCGCTTTCGTCAAAATTTTGTTTAGGACCCAGGAATGGCGATGATGAGAGTTTGAGGTCGGACCAAGTGTCCTGTGATTTGCCCACTTTCCTGAGCCATCTCCTGGAAAAATTCCCCAAATTGATGATCCGTGTTTTGCAAAATTTTTGAATAATTACGACCCCTGGAAAGATCCCGGCAGCAGCTGAACTATTCTGGGCACATTTATAAAGTTCCGTGCGTCCGTCGCAAAACACCGGTCACATTTTGGCGCCCGAACAGGGACCCTAAAGAGAATCGATTTCGAAATTTGCCTGATTGGCTGGCGCCCGAAAAATCGTTCCAAACATGTGGGACCAGACACTGCCAACATTGTTGTTCCCCTCGTTGAAACTATGGCGATGGTTGGCCACAGCGACGGGAAATATGTACGTTGTAACCCCTCCAGTAGATCCAAAGACAAATAAGCAGAATCGCAATCTGGAGAAAACTGACACCCGAACCAAGACCACCACCTCGCCACCAGTAACGACACACACGGAGTCGGCAGTTCCACAGATGACAGAAGCGACGACAACAGCACCGATATTTACGACCACAACGCCTATAACCACGTCACCCTTGACACTCTCATTGCCACCGCCACCGGCTCAAGGGAGCCTCGATTTTGAAACGACTGATCCCAATCCCCGAAAAGTTGGGTGGATATACAAGCTGGTGAAACCCCAATTACAGTCAGAACTTGCATCGTATGGCTTATCAACTGAAGGTACAGTTGAGGAACTCAGGAGTCGGTTAGTGACACTCGTGCGCTCCAATTTGGCTATGACGCCCCAAACCCCCGGTGGAGGAGCAGAATCGTGGTCATTACAGACCGAGCGACACGAAAGAGGCACCGAATTTGAGGCCCAGGTTGTACGGGAGATGCTAGGACTCCAACCTGGAGCAGATACCAGGACCTTGATTGCCC
The DNA here is from genome assembly GCA_030545055.2 of Neoaliturus tenellus. NCBI lineage: Eukaryota > Metazoa > Arthropoda > Insecta > Hemiptera > Cicadellidae > Neoaliturus > Neoaliturus tenellus. The sequence goes on along the minus strand of CM061537.1, from coordinate 68,932,022 downwards.
CAGTTGAGAGAAACTTTGAGGCCGACAGAAAATGTTCCTACAACAACCGATGTCTCGAAGTTGGAGTTACCCAGGACACGCTCAAGGGTCCATGGTTCTGCCCCGATATGGTCTAACACGGAACCCCGTTTCGCTACTAGAGTAGAGTCTCTACCTCGACCCACCCCGCCCGTACAGCCTGACACACAGAAAAGGACATCCGACATTTGTAGTTTGCTTAGGAAATGGAGCCTACGTTTTGATGGTGAAAGAGAGGCCATATCGTTTATAGAGAGATTAACAGAGCTGGTTGAAGCCTATGATGTTACGCCAGATGACGTACTTAGGGCTCTGCCCGCATTGTTCAAGGATCAGGCCCTACTTTGGTACAGAATGAACCGACATACATGGGGAAATTTTGAGGAGTTTAAGAGAGATTTTGTCAGGCAGTTTTGGCCCGTAGGGTATGAACTCAAGCTCGATGACGAAATTCGACGACGAACTCAAGGACCAGGAGAGTCATACAAAAATTATGCGTTGGCAATAGGGACGCTCATCCGAAGACGTGGAGGATACACCGAACGTGAGAAGATTGAGAGGATATATGCAAACATGCGACCACAGTACAAGGCATATGCACGGAGGAGCGACTTCGTAGATTTGGTTGGACTCCAAAGATTGGCGGAAGATTACGAATCACTGATCAGGGATACTAGGACGTACCAGGCTCCACCGGATGCGTCACGATCACTAGTTCCAGAAACAGCGTTCAATTACAAACGTCATAAGGAAGGAAGACATGATGTTGCGGTGGTTATTGACGCAAGTCAGGAGAAAACCTATCGAGAATCTGCGGCCCAGACTACAGGGTGGGGGGAACAAAGGCGAGAAGAAAGGACTATAACGTCAAGGTACGACCATCCCACGCAAAGAGCTAACCTTGGTTGGAGGAGCAGGAACCAAGAAAACATACAGGCCCAACCTGCAAGACGTAGCCTCGAAACAATGCAACAAACCAGTGCTATCCGAGTTTGTTATAATTGCGAAGAACAAGGTCATTACGCAAGGGACTGTCCCAGACCTCGAAACTTGAGATGTTACCGTTGTAAGAAACCAGGGGTACGAACCATAGATTGCTGTGACAAGCAGGGAAACGAGAGTCGGACTCCGATGAATCAGGGGCACCAGAGTCCGTACCAACACGGTCCGAGCATACCCCTGTCGAATTAAATCACTTTGAAGCAAGCGGCATCGGGGATTTTCAGAATGGTCATGGCAAGACGTTTGATTCCAGACCTTATGTGAAGGTGCGAATGGGTGATAAAGAGTTTTTAGGACTTCTGGACACGGGGGCCATGGTGTCAATAGTAAATTCGGAAGTAGCTTCACATTTAAGAAGAATTGGATGTCAAGAGAATCCCTCTAGCGTTGAAATAAGAATGGCGAATGGAAATGTTGCATTCATCGAAAATATCTTTAAGGTGGAATGTACCATTGGTGGGCGCACGATAGAAATTGATGTGCGACACCTGCCAACCTTGGCGACATCAATGATAGTCGGCATGGACATTGTTCGAAAGTTAAATTTGATTTCATATAACACGGAGCTGTACAAATCTACTCTAAAGAATCCGCTAGAGAGCGATAACCGACTCTGTGCTGTCGCTGAGCTGACTCCCCAGGAAGGAGAAAAGTTGAAAGAGTTTTTGCACGAGCAATTACGGAAGTTCGATGAAGTGAGTGGGAAAACCGATATAGTAGAACACAAAATTAAATTAAAGAACACTGAACCCATCAAGCAGCGAAGTTACCCGAGGAATCCGGCGATGCAACAAGTAATCCATGATGAGGTGGATCGAATGCTCAAGGAAGGGGTTATCGAACCGTCATCGTCACCCTACAGTTCCCCGATCGTCCTGGTTAAGAAGTCGAATGGAGGAGTCAGATTTTGTATAGACTTCAGAAAGATCAACGAAGTTTCCGAGATGGATGCGTATCCTCTGCCCAGAATAGAGTCTATACTAGACAAATTACGAGAAGCGAAGTATATCACGACCCTAGATCTGCAATCTGGATATTGGCAAATCCCGCTTGCCAACGAAAGCAAACCCGTGACAGCGTTCACGGTCCCTGGCAAGGGGCTGTTCCAGTTCCGGATGATGCCGTTTGGACTCCACTCGGCGGGAGCTACATTTCAGCGGTTGGTCGACAAAGTCATAGGTCCAAAGTTAGAACCCAAGGCGTTCGCATATTTAGACGATCAAATCGTGATCAGCAGTACATTTGAGGAACATTTAGAATTGCTCAAAGAAGTTTTTGAGAGACTCCGGGGCGCAAACCTGAGACTAAACAAAGACAAGTGTCATTTCTGTAAGCGAGAGCTTAAGTATTTAGGTCATGTAGTTAGCGAGGAAGGTATTAACACGGACCCAGAGAAAATCCGTGCAGTAAAAGAGTTCCCCAGACCAACGAATATACGAGGATTGAGGAGCTTCTTAGGGCTAGCCTCCTGGTATAGGAGATTCGTGAAAGACTTCGCCAAGGTTACTGGACCTCTGACTCAGCTGTTACGGAAAGATGCAAAGTGGAATTGGGGAGAGATACAAGAGGAAGCTTTCGAGACTCTGAAGAACAAGCTTACCGAGACGCCGGCATTGGCCTGCCCGGATTTCGACAAACCTTTTACAGTACAAGTTGACGCATCGAACGAAGGCCTAGGAGCCGCCCTTACTCAGGTGTTGGAGGGAAAAGAGACCGTCATTTCCTTCGCAAGTCGTCTGTTGTCAGATGGGGAGAAGCGCTTCACAGTTACTGAAAAGGAATGCCTCGGCATGGTGTGGGCCGTGCGCAAATTCAGACCGTATCTCGAGGGTTACCGATTCATTGTGATAACGGATCACCAGGCATTGAAGTGGTTGATATCCCTGGAGAAACCATCGGGTCGGCTAGCACGCTGGATTCTTGAGCTCCAACAATTTACTTTTGAGATCAAATACAGGAAGGGATCGCTCAACAAGGTGGCAGATGCCCTTTCCCGTAATCCCGTGAGGCAAGACAATCCTAACGAATCTGAACGTACGGATGAAGGCCCTTATGTTTGTTGTTCCGAGGAAACGAGAAACCCGCCCCCTCACCCAGATGAAACACAGAATGAAACACCAGTTGCGGAGAAACGGAGTTGGTTTGAACGCATAAAAGCCAGAGTCGAACGGAACCCCGAAAAATTCTCCAATTACCGAGTGGAAAACGGAAATCTTTTGAAGAAAATCAAGGACAAGAAAGGTCACGCTGACCCTGCGATTCAATGGAAGGTGTGTGTCCCGCCTGACCTCAGGCAACGTGTTCTTTCTGAGAGACATGACGAAACCACCGCTGGGCATTTCGGCATAAGAAAAACGGTTGCTCGGGTTAAGGAAAGATACTATTGGCCTGGGATGGTCAATTACATCAAAAGATATGTCAACAGTTGCCAAGTTTGTCAGGCTCACAAAGTACCCCAGCAGAAAACGTTAGGCAAGATGTATTTCCGGGAGCCTAAAGGACCGTGGTACACGGTGACGACGGATCTGATCGGGCCATTGCCGAGATCAAGAGCGGGAAACAAGTACATCTTCGTGGTTCAAGACGTATTCACAAAATGGATAGAGATCGCACCAATGAAGGCGGCGAACGCTCAACTGGCGACCGACCGATTCAAGGAATTAGTACTATTACGATATGGTTCTCCAGAAACGGTCCTAACCGACAATGGGACACAATTCACGAGACAGCTGTGGAGTAAAATGTGCCGAGACTACAACGTAAAACAAGTCTTCACGGCCCCGTACAGCCCGCAGGCCAATCCCGTAGAACGAGCCAACAGGGTCATCAAAACCCTAATCCGCCAGTTCGTCAGCGCTGACCAAAGAGATTGGGACCTATATCTGTCGGATTTTCGATTCAGCATAAACACTGCAGTCCATGAATCGACGGGATTCACACCCGCTCTTTTAAATTTCGGGAGAGAGCTAAGAGCCCCAGGGTCCCTCCATGGACCAGTAAACGTCGAGGAAGAATCTTCCGACAGTCTCGGTACGACTGATCTCCACGAGAGGACTATGACGAGGCGGCGCTGCTTACTTACGAGTACCCACGAGAATCTCAAGAAGGCCTACGAAAAACAGGCAAAGTTTTATAACTTGAGGAGGAGAGAGGCAGGGTTTAAGGTAGGCGATGCCGTGATGAGACGGCAGCATCTACTCTCGTCTGCGAAAGACCATTTTGCGGCAAAATTAGCACCAAAGTACGACGGACCTTACAAAATTTCCGGCATGATAGGGACAAACGTTTATTCTCTTGTAGACCAGAAAGGGGGTCCCTGTGGTACCGTACATGCGAAAGATCTAAAACCATTCGTACCCCGTGATAAATAAATTCAGTAAGAACGGCAAGGGTTGTACACAGAAGTTGCATTGATAAGTAGAAATGGTTAACCCTGATTCATTAATGCATGCACTTTGAAGTAATTGCTTTTAAGTATTAAGTAGACTGCTTATCGCTTTGCATGTAATCCTGCATGGTTGCTTCTTGCTTGCTTGCAGTTGTGGTATTTGGCTCAAGCATGGAAACTTCCCCAACCCGTGACCTACTTCCCGTGGCCGAATCCCGGATTATCGAGGTCGATCCCTCTTGCGACGAAGAAGAAATGGACCCATCCAACCTGGCGCTGACTACAAGGAAGAAGTACGAGAACAAGAAGAAGGGTAAATGTGCGGAAGCTGGGTCTTCCAGTCATAAACCCCTACAAAAAATGAAGAGAGTGGGGGATGAACCCTCGTTGAAAAAATTTAGTTTTTTTGTTTATGCAAGAAGGATTTTGCTTTTTTTGAGCCGTGAGGCCTAATTCCGAAGAGCTTTCGGAAATCGGAGAGGACCGAGGCGAAGGTCGCCAGAAGAAGATTTTCAGTTGTGTTAGTGAGGTTGGAGGACGACCTAAGAAGAGTTTTATTTTTACATCGCAAGACAGCGGCTTTTCTTTTTTTTGTTGTTTTTTTTCTTTACAAAGACAGAGGAGTGTGTAACGGGCAGAAAAATGAGCCCCCTTGTTTTTTTATTTTTATTAAAGAAGAGAATAAATCAGTTCAGAAATACAGAAGTCAGTTTTAGTTTATTTCCGTGTTCGAACAACAATGGCTGTAGGGAGCGATAACGAAGGCTTATCGGCGTGGAAACCCCGCGAACCGGCACGGACGCGAGGCCGAGCAAAACGATGTCCGCGGCGGCCACCGCTGCCGGTAGCGCTAGCGTCACCCTCCGAGGAGTAGTGGGGGGAAGGCCCGACCACAGGACGAAGGACTGACCAGAAATCATTCTGTACGCCGCTACCGAACAGAGAACGTCGCTCCCGAAACTCGTAAGTCCGTAGTCAGTTGTACGCTTACACTTGCTTTCGTAGTTGCCGTTCTTACTGATTATTCGTTAAATAATCAGAACTAATATAATTCAGTCGTTATATTATTTCGAGTTCAGTTAAACAATACAGATTCACTTTGATTTAAATTTGGCATTCGTAACAATTATTTTATTTTATTCAGAAAAATAGCGTAAGTAGTGTGGAATTGCCGGTTCTGGGACACTACCCTACCCCGTATCGCATTTTATTGTAACCAAGTTGCGGTTTAAGAATATTTTCTTTCTTTTTTCATTTAGCTGGACCCAGGGACCATACCCTGACCCAGTGGTGCCGATTTATGGGACTTTGTAGTTATATATTGTTTTAATTTTTTCCCATTTATTTTGTGTTACTGGACCCAGGGACCATACCCTGACCCCCAGGAGCATCATTTAACTTATTTGTCGTCCATTTAATTGCTTATAAATTTCCCGTGCATTTTCCCCGTCGTGCTGGACCCAGGGACCATACCCTGACACCAGTAGCGTCTTCGAATTTATTATTTTTTATCCATTTAATTGTTTATAAATTTCCCGTGCATTTTCCCCGTCGTGCTGGACCCAGGGACCATACCCTGACACCAGTAGCGTCTTCGAATTTATTATTTTTTTACCCATTTAATTGTTTATAAATTTCCCGTGCATTTTCCCCGTCGTGCTGGACCCAGGGACCATACCCTGACACCAGTAGCGTCTTCGAATTTATTATTTTTTTATCCATTTAATTGTTTATAAATTTCCCGTGCATTTTCCCCGTCGTGCTGGACCCAGGGACCATACCCTGACACCAGTAGCGTCTTCGAATTTATTATTTTTTTATCCATTTAATTGTTTATAAATTTCCCGTGCATTTTCCCCGTCGTGCTGGACCCAGGGACCATACCCTGACACCAGTAGCGTCTTCGAATTTATTATTTTTTTGTCCATTTAATTGCTTATAGATTTCTCACGTCTTTTGTTGTCGTGCTGGACCCAGGGACCATACCCTGACCCCAGCAGCGTCATTAAATTGATTTATCATCCTTTTAATTGTTTATCGATTTCCCACGCCTTTTGTTGTTGTGATGGACCCAGGGACCATACCCTGACACCAGCAGCGTCTTCGAATCTATTTTTCGTCCGTTAAATTGTTTATAAATTTCTCGTGCCTTTTGTCGTCGTGCTGGACCCAGGGACCATACCCTGACCCCAGCAGCGCCTTTGATCAATTTACCGTCCGTTTATCGTTATTGGTTGCTCACGCTTGTTTCCTTGCGCTGGACCCAGGGACGATACCCTGACCCCAGCGGCGTCGTTTGATTGATTTATCGTTCGCTCTCGTCTTTGAGCTATTTTCTAACGCCTTTTGTTGCGCTGGACCCAGGGACCATACCCTGACCCCAGCGTCGTCGTCGTCCAATTGATATATCGTCCGCTCTCGCCTTTGAACAAATTTCTCTCGCGTTTTTGTTGCGCTGGACCCAGGAACGATACCCTGACCCCAGCGGCGTCAATTGTCTCGCGCCCCTTCATTGCGCTGGACCCAGGGACCATACCCTGACCCCAGCGTCGTCGTCGTTAAATCAATTTATCGTCCGTTCTTACGTCTGTAGATTTTCCCCTCGTTTCCCGTTATACTGAACCTTTGACCGTATCCTGACCCTAGTAGAGTAATTTTATCGACATTTGTCACTTTTCCCCGTTTTCATTTTTTTTGTTTTGTGCTGGGACCAGGGACTATACCCTGACACCCGCACCGTAGTCTTAATAACCCCGTAGCGTGGAACAGCGTTGTGTCGGGACCAGGGACCTTACCCTGACACCCACACCGCTTTCGTCAAAATTTTGTTTAGGACCCAGGAATGGCGATGATGAGAGTTTGAGGTCGGACCAAGTGTCCTGTGATTTGCCCACTTTCCTGAGCCATCTCCTGGAAAAATTCCCCAAATTGATGATCCGTGTTTTGCAAAATTTTTGAATAATTACGACCCCTGGAAAGATCCCGGCAGCAGCTGAACTATTCTGGGCACATTTATAAAGTTCCGTGCGTCCGTCGCAAAACACCCGTCACAATTTTTTATGAAAAACAAACCTAAATCTATAGCGGTTAGGGCAGGCACCTAAGAGATATGAAGTATTTTTGCAGCTGTAGGAGAAAAAGACAAAATATTGTGTATTACAAGCAGTATACTCTTAAAATAATAAATAATAAATATCTAGACTATGAAGCTTAAAACAGTACTTAAACTATAAAAAGAAAGAACAAAACAAAACAAATGACAATAACAGCTCATGAAACTTACTAACATTGCTCACACTTATATACATGAACGATCATATGAGGGAGAAATTCTCAGCAGTTCGGTGGTCTTTGACTTTGTGCAAAGTTGGTTCACCGTTCTGGAATGAAACATGTCATGTAAACATAACCTTGTAGCTTTTGTTGGTTATGTTCGTGTTATTTGTTTTGTAGTATGTGTTATTGTTTATTATGTATTGTGTTTCGTGGATGAATGTGTTGTGTGTGTGAAATATAGAGTATGTGGGTGAATAAATTTCTTTTAATTGTCTATTGGAAATTGGAAGTGTTGTGCCATAGTGAGTTTGAGCAGGGGCTTGAGGGTTAGGCCTACTTCTGTGTTCTGTCCTTTTTTGGATACCTTAACAAAAGTTCTCAGGTAAATCTAGTCTAGGGCTTATTAGCCAGTCAAACACTGCTCTTTTAAAAGTTCTGATATTAGGCGAGGCCTCTATTATATCTGGCAGTCTGTTGTACAGGTATGGTACTATATATTCTAGAAGCCGTTGCCCATAAACGGTACTTGGAATTGGCGTAATATATTTCCTCAGATGTCGTGTGTTAAAAGGTCTTCCTCTTTGAATCTTATGACGGTTTTCTCCATATTTCCTTATAATCATATTGAACGTATACAATCCTTTGGGTGTGAGTTGCCTGCCAATACTGTATTTTGTTTCAGCCAAGTTTAGTCCAATGTTATTTAGGCCTAATATTTTTATGCATTTTTTCTGTAGGCTAGTTAATGTATTCATATGCGAGTTCGCTGCTGTACCCCATGCATTTATCCCATATCGTATTACTGACTCAAAAAGCGCTTTATATACTGACATCCTTACATCAATTGTTGTTCTATTTTTTAATTGATACATTACAGCAGTGCATGCTCTTAACTTCCCATTTATTACGGCTATGTGTTCTTTCCATGTAAGCTTTGAGTCTACTGTAAGGCCTAAATATTTAGTTTTCTCTTCCAATCTTATTTTGGTGCAGTTACAGTCCTTTTTTCCCTGCAAACAGTCACAGTCATGGTACTTTATATTGATTTCTCCTTCAAATTTAATATTTTTAGGGTGCATATGTAATATATATGTTTTTTGTTCATTTATGACTAATCCGTAGTCATGAGCCCACTTGGTTAATAAATTGAAATCATTTTGGAGATTTTCTACTGCTGTTTTTATGTTTTTATGTCCCGATAGAAGTAGAATATCATCTGCATATGCCCATATGTCACAAAATTTAATTTTATTCAGGATGTTGTTCAAGTATATATTGAATAGGGCAGGTCCAATCTGGCTTCCTTGAGGGACGCCATACTTAACTTCTTTCTCTTCGCTTACGGTATTTAAAACTTTAACTACAAACTTTCTATCTTTTAAATAGCTCTTAAACCACTCTAAATAGGGACCACCTACTCCTATCCTATGTAGTGCTAAAACTATTTTCTCGTGTTCTATGGTATCGAATGCCTTTGAAAAATCTATGAAGAGGCCTAAGCCATGACATGTGCTGTTCATTATGTTATTCGCTGTATTTGTGAATTCATCAAGGGCATGTTCAGTACTCCGCTTCTTTCTGAAGCCAAATTGCCTTACACTTAGTAGGTAATTTTCTTCCACATATTTATATAAATAGTCTAGTACAAATCTCTCAAGTATCTTCTCAAATGTAGGCAAAATTGCAATCGGACGGTAGTTCTGGAATTCTTTTTTGCTCTTATTTTTGTATATGGGTCGTATCACTGATTTTTTTAGGCAGTCTGGGAAAATTCCTTTTGTTATTGATGAATTAATAAGCTTAGATAGTGGGTCAGATATTTTTTCAGCAACTAATTTAACATCTTTCATTCGAACATTATCAATTCCGGGTGATTTGTCTGGATTCATACTATTTATTATATTCTTTACTTTGGTAGCAGTAGCCTTAGGTATGTATAGGTTATGTATCAGATCTGAAACAATCCCCGATTGAGATGCTTCAAGCCTTATAGTATTTATTTGACATTTATGTTTAATTTTTTCCACTCCGTCTACGAAGTACTGAGCAAACCCGTTAACAATATCTTGACTGTTTGCTGTTTTTCCCATAGCATTCCTTATAGTTTCATCAATACTGCTTTTTTTCTTTCGATTTAGCAAACTATTTACATTTTCCCATGTTTTCTTTGTATCATTAATATTTTTCTCAAAAACCCTTTGGTAAAAAGCATCCTTTTTATTCCTAATAAGCTTGTTTACTCTGTTTCTTAGTGTTTTGTATAACTCTCTTTTTCTGGTGTTTGCGGGGTCCCCTTTCCATTGTCTAAAGATACGGTCTCTTTCCTTAATTAAATTTAAAAGCCTATTATCCATCCAAATTTTTCGATAACATGTACTGGAGGATTGTTGCCCCCCACCTTTACTTGTTATAACTGTTGTACATTCTCTATAAATATTACTAAACTTTTCAACAAGTTCCTCAAAGCCTTTGTTTACATCATCATATTGTGTCAGATCCCAATTTTCTTGAATTAGTTTAGTTCTTAAAAGCGGTTCATTTATCTTTGAATATTTTTTTACCTTTGTGTCTCCTATTCCTCCTCCCTCTAGGCCTAATTCCAGTTTAATTGTAATTGGGTAGTGATCTGAAATTTTTGTTTTTATAATCCCTGTATGTAATTTTTCAAGGGGTTTATCCATTCTATAATATATATGATCTATACATGATTGAGCTAAAACATTCTGTCTTACTTCCTCCCTAGTGTGGTCCCAAATACCCCTCTCCAGTCCCCAGGAAGCCAACATTGTCTCATAGTTTTGCACATGTATGTTATTCTCATCGTTCAAATTGGCATTAGTGTCTCCTATCAACATAAGATGTTTGTAAGGTGCAAAAAAACTTATTACACTGTCCAATTCCCGTATGGCCTGTGGGAGCGGAAATCCACTACAAGAGGTGGGGGGTCTATATACCGCATGAATAAGGCATTTAAAAGGATCGTTTAACCCATTTAGCTCAATTTCCCCAGTAATGTGTTCGTAAGTAATTGTATTAATGTCTGTGATTGGTTTGAAATGTAGTTTTGCTGTGTTGACATAAATGATTAGGCCTCCTCCACCTTTTTTCTGCCTAAGATTATAAAACTGTGAAAAACCTGGAAGATTATATAAATTAACATTGTACTCATTGCATGCTACTTCACCAAGAACAATCAAATCAAAATTCGAATTACTCGACATTATTGCAATTTTAAGGCTATCCCAGTGCTTCTGTATTGACCTTATATTTAAGTGGAGTAACTTTATGTTGAAAGTATGGTCCTTTACATAGTCACTCCATTCATGAAAATCAATATAATTACCAAAAAATAGACGATTATCTGTATAATCACAATTCATTTAAAATTAAAATTTTATCAAATCAACAACAACAAAATAAACTTTATAAACTTAACAAAAACTGTCCTTAGCCTATATTGATGAGTAACGAGAAATGGGTGTTCTAAACTATAAATAACCAACAATAATAAAATCTGAAAAAGTAATAACAAAAAGTAAAAACTATTATTATTGTAACACTTAATTAATAAATATTCTATAAAAGGAACAAAGAAGATAAGGATGCCAGCGAAGAAAGGATAGATTTTTATTCTACTGATAAGATAACGTGAGCTGATAAATAAGTTGAGATGCTTTGCGAGTCTTATCTTATCTTTTTTAGGTCGCTATTACTTTTAATAACCAGAACGTTATCATTTTCTCCTTTCTTCGCCAACACCCGCCCGCCGCTAACCCAAACAAATTGGTAATTGAGAGTTTTAGCTCTGGTCTTCACTTCCTTGAGTAACTGTCTGTAGTATGGGCATAAGTTCTCATTGAAGAATACGTTGTTTATCCTAGCCTTTCGTCCACTGTTTAACCACTCATCTCTCGTGTCCTTGGAGAAGAACTGTATTAATAGAGTAGGTGGCTTGCCATCTCTCCTAGGTTGGAGCCTGTGCGCCTTGTGGATTTCACTAGGCTCATACTGAACCTTAATCTTCTGTGCCACCTGTTGTAGTACATCTTCCATTTTCTCAGAAACATTATTCTGAGCTAGGCCATGAATTTCAAGGTTGAATCGTCTACCATATTGGTCGAGTTCGGCAAGGTCCGTGGCCAGCTTCTCTGTCGTCTCCCTGGAGGAGGTCTCATTAGCCTTTAGAGACTCGACTTCAGCTTTTAGAGCTTTATTTTCTGAGCGCAGAGCGCCCACCTCCTCAACTAGTTTGTCGTATTTTTCATCCAGGAATTTCATTGAGTTTTCTATACTGTCCAATTTGCCTTTCATATCCATTAGTAAGTTAACCTTAGCTAAGATAGCCCTTTGTACACCTAGGCTACTAACCTCTGCATCACTGTCCATCGTTGGTGTTATCTCCTCGTCAGATTCGGTGTCTGGTTTGGAGGAGCTTTTCTTGGATTTCCGACAATTCAAGCATACCCAGGTAGCCTGACCATTTAAGAGAGTTCCAAGTTTTCTTTTTAATACTGCAGGAGCCCAGATGCAGGCCATTCGAGCAGACCGAGCAGACGGCATAGTACCCCGTTTTCGGCAAATCTCCTCACAGCTGCTACAATTTGCTGGTGCCTTATCATCCATAATTAAATTTAACTTATTAGAATTGTATTTCACAAACTTTCAGAAGATGAAAAAATATATTAACTTAATAATTTTACTATAAATATGGGTTGATACGCAAAGGCGCGGTACCCGCTCAAACCGCCACAGAGCAATGTCTAACTTAAATTAAGTTTTATTATTAAGCTGAAGCTTGAAGTTTTAACTATTAAATGTTTTTCCAATGATATTTAGTAAAAATGAAAGGTCTCTAAAACATTGCCTTTCTCTTGTTATTTGCAGGTTAGCAGTATCAGTATACAAAATTTAAAAAAAAGATAAAAAATAAGCGAAAAACAAAAAGAGTGGAATTAGTAGTAAGGAAAAATCTAAAATTAATTAAATCAAAGAATAAAATGAAAAAGAAAAAAATAATAAAAAATATTAAAGAGAATTAAAAAGATAAAAGAGAATAGAAACAAATGGTAGTGCAATTAGAAACTAGGGCAAAATCCGAAATTAGTTGAATCTAAGAATAAAAAAAAGGAAAAAAGAAAAGAAAACATATACAAATCAAGAAAAACAATAAAAAAGAAAACAAAAGATTAAAATCTTACAAAAATAATGCAATTAGAAATAAGGGAAAATCCAAAATTAGCGAAATCGAAGAATGAAAATCAATAGTAGCAAAAAAAAGAAGTAAACAAATAGATGTGAGGAGTGTAAATAGTTTGAAGAAGTGCTAATAGCAGTAACAAATCCAAGATTAGAAGTAGGCCTACAACAGTGAAAATCTAGAATTAAGGATCGTCAATGTTTAGCAGTACCGTGAAGTGTCATCCATAGCAGTAGCACCGTCAAGATTAGCATTACAACAGTGGACATCTAGAAGTAAGGAACGTAAATGTTTAGCAGTCTGGTGGAGTGTCGTCTATAGCAGTAATAGATTTCGAAGAGTTTCACCGAAAATCTAAAATGGATGTAAGTGTTCTCAACAAATACACATACCTTTAATTACCAAAAGCTGCAATAATCTTCCACTTTCCAATAATGGCTCTTCAAGGTCTATAATGTTAAATATAAATTTTGGCAATTTTCTAATTTTTTTTTATGTTATCACTGATTTTAATATTTATAAATTACTTTTATTTAAGGCACAAAAGTATCAAATAATATTAAATTCTGGGGGTTATTGCAGCATAATTATATTTTATTAGGATTCAAATTGTAAATTGGCTTGATAACTGCTAATTTTGAAATATTTTCCATTATAATAATGCTGCCATTTTTATTAGGCCTACAAAAAAGTTTTAAATGGTAAATGTAGTTGTAAATGGTAAATTATTTGTATTACTGCATGTTTATTGATAAGTTCTTTGGTAAAATATCTGTGGTTTTCACTTGATACTATTATTATTATCTACTGTATTAAGTTACTCCAGCATAAAGATAAGGTAGGCTATAAATAATTTTTTGGCTGAGTTTGTCAGGGTTTTCCGGTATTTGTAATAACGTTCACTTACTTGTCATAGCAGTTTTGAGAATTCATTGTATGAAATTAGACGATATTTATTTTTCTATGAGTACCTCGTGCGGTGCTATCATACTAATTTGTCCCCTGGGAATGTCTGTAAGAAATGTAGGTTAATCCTTACTTAAGGTACATAGTAAATTTTATCAATTTGTGTTAATAAACCAACAACATACAGTTGTTTTTTTATTTTTTTTTTATTATGCTACTTCTTAATATTAAACAAAACAATTAAATAAAACCCTATTTTTTAGTTTAAAAAACCTTCCAATCAACCTGGTTTACCTCAGGAATCAGGTTACCTGGCTTAACCTGATGAATGATGCCCTACAATTCTGCAATAGTTTCCTTTAAAAAGTCATCGTGTTAGTGGATCCAGATATTGAACCACTGCGTGTTGATGCACACACAACTAGTGATGTAAAACGCCCTGGCGTTTAAATCTCAGGGCAAATGCCCAGGGCATTTGCCCAAATAACCGCCCAAAATCCATAAGCGCCGGGCGTTTATCCAGTTAAAGGCTAATAAACCTGATTAATGGAAATTAAATTGAACACTACCCTTCTAGTCAACTTTTTAAACCTCTACATTAGATATTTACATAATAGCCTATTAAAAAAAAAAAATTACTTGTATCTATACATATTTAATAGGCGACATGTATTTTTGTACAAGGAACTCTCCTACAGTTTTCAATCGATTTTACTGATTTTTGTGTCATTAGATAGAGCTCGGCTTGAAGTTGTTTCTAATGTAAATTGGTAAATATCCATCTAAGTTGAAGGGCCCTGCATGCCCTTAAAGTTCTGTATTTCCCCATTAGAATAATATTGATAAGGAAAATTAAAATATTTTTAAGATTAACAGCTGTAACAAGTAAACACAGCAGCACACTAGCGAGAATATCCATCTGTCTGTTCATACAGAAAAATAAGTTATTTTAAACAGTGGCGAGGCGTGAGATTTTTCCTCGGTCATCGCATGCTTATTTTTAGAATCCCAATTTTTGTTTAATAGGGGCTGAGAGGAAATTTACAATGAAGTTAAACCCCAGAAAATTATTTATAAATAGACTATAATTTATTCATAACGAGTATATCAAATCATGTAATGCGACTAAAATCATCTTCTAATGTAATTATTCACATGATACTATTGTAAGATTAACGATAAGACTGCGCATCGTCTGCTGAACGACTGTCGTATTCCGGAATGCCGAAACTTCACGGATGCTGCCGAGAAGTCACGAGAGCTGCCGAATATTGCCGGACTCGCTCGATCTAGCGTGGTTGAGCGGGAGCCTAAACGCGCTGTGATTGGTTGCAGGTTTGGGGGGAGGGAGGGGAGGGAACTCTCTTTGATGGGCGCGGGGGGGCGGACGAGATACGCATTGATACGCAGGATGTTAGCGCTTCCGCGCGGCGCGCGAGCGCTAGTCGTTGGCGCTTGCTTAGCTTGATTGGGAACTGCGAGTGTGAAGCGGATTTGAACGTTACCACAATGACGTTGATGAAATTTTCATTATTCGTTCATGCAAACAAGGAATAAATTGTATGTTTATCGTTGTTATTTACTGATACATTAAATTTATTAATTTGTCCTGGTCATCGCCGAATCCAGAGATGACCGCACGCTTCGCCACTGATTTTAAACCATGGAGGATACACTGCATTAAACAAGCCTAACCAGTAAAAAGTATCCAAATTAAACTGCTCGATTTCGAGCAACAAGTACACTAGTAATTTTAATTATATTGGAAGGAAGTCTGTACTAGAGAGTCAACACTTTTCTTTTGTCAACAAGAGGAAATAATTTAGACTGAAAATAACTTCATAGGTTTATTTTTATTTTAAAAATCTGGCTAATGTAATAGAATTAATTTACATTTATTACACACAATGAATCAGTCTTAACCTAACGGTTGTAAGATTGTAATTTGGTTCCGGTTGGGTTTGTGGCAAATTCTTAGAATGCAAAGCAATTTAAAATTATGTATCATATGATGTAGGCCAATGCAGTTTCCCACAAGACTTTCTTTAGAGACGTCCCTAGTGGAGGTCGTCAGGAAAACTGCAATAGGCTACGTCATATGATACATCATTTTAAAGTACATTGCATTCTGAGCAATTTGCCACAAACCCGACCTCAAAAGGTAGAGTGTATTGGGAGTTATTGCATTTTTATGTTTTCAGCAATATGATTTTAATTCAAAGTTTGATCACCTGCTATTTTTTACTCGGTCATTCTTTTGAGATCGGGTTTGCGGCTTGCTCTCCAGTCCCAAAGACCTTTAATTTGATGTACATATTGACATATGCTTACATTTAAGATTTTCTTATTTTTTTATACTCCTTGTGGACCGTCCCTCCTTCGAGATCCAAGGACACTAAGTACTTTATAGTCTTAGTCACTCAAAATCAATATGCAACATTTTAGTTTTGTTACTTAAATACTTTTAAAAATATTAAATCGTCTCCAGACTTTTTGTCCACCCTGTATATGAATAAAAATAATTTTATAGGTGCCTTTTAATGTTAGGAAATTTACATAGTAGTTAAAAAGCACTTGTTTTACTAACAAAACCTTAATACTTAACTTTAAATTTAATTAATTAGTCATTATAAATTTATCTTATGCACATATTTATGAATTACAGAGTAGAAACCTGCTTAATCAGTAAATAAGATTTTATATAACAATTTAGAAAAATATTTATTTAAAATACCACACTGAAAATATTTCAGGTTTTATTGTATTGCGCCTTAAACTGAACTTTTTATAAACGCCCAGTTTTTGGTCACTTAAAATCGCTTTGGGCAAATGCCCGGACAAATGCCCATTTATAAACGACCCGCCCACTGGGCATTTGCCCGGCCCACATCACTACACACAACTAATTCAAAACTACTGATAATGTGTTAGAGGATTGCTGTCTTTTGAGGATTGGGATCTGCCCTTCCCCCCATCAATCCAATATTCCTCAAAACAATGCCGTGTACCGATAAAATATAATTTTTGCAATTTTAATTATTTTATTTCACTGTTTGGCTTTAAAATATTGTTGTCTCACCTTCAGTTTAAGTTTGAAGGAGTCCGGCAGGTCATTTTGGTAGACGGACGCTAGCGTCTCCAGTATTTTATATTCCTCTTTACATTACTGGTGATTACTTGCATTTTAAATTTACCTTCAAACTATCGGAAATTTGCGAAATGTGCATGTTAGGATTGCGATGAACAATCACCGACTTGGGTATGTGTATATAATTCCTATAATGTTAGACGCTATGGCAGGTAGTTGAAATATTGTAGGCAATCCATGTATTAGCATCTGTCGTAACGGAGTTACTCATGTTGATTGCATGCTGTTACCGTGCTCTGATTGAAATTAGTGTATTACTGGCTATTGCATGTGTAATACACTGCTGATTTGGTATAATCTACACTTGAAAGATTATAGTTCTGGTTTTTGCATTATTCTCTAAGGTCTTTATTGTTTTTCTCATAACTTAGTTTTTATCCAGAATGGTGATGAAAAAAATTAATATAAAACAATAGTTTTTAATTAGGCCTCTTTAAAATTTTCGTTTATTTACACAATTTACAGTTTAGCTATTTATTAAATCAATAACAGCAGGACCGAGCTTATCCTAGATAATATTATTAAGCGTCACTTTCGTTTCTCAGACAAAGTTCGTTTTTCTCTGCTTACTCGCCCTCTTTTTTTAGGACGGGCTCTTTCACGTCTCTCACTCGCCAGGCCAAATGGTGCTGGACTATAACTTTTGTGGACCAAAGGTTAAGGATGTAACACATTGTTTTATATATATATATATATACAGTTATAAGCTAATTTATGTTCAATTTAGTAGATATAAAAAATCTCCATAAGGATACCATGGGCATCTTGAAGTGCTATAGGACCGAAACCTGATTTTTCTAAGCCATGGAACAGAATGCAATCGATTCCTGGTTACCAAAACCCCCATTTCCAAAAAAAAAATAAATAAATAAAAACCCTTGCAAGGAAAAACAATTTTGTAAGTGCAAACAGTGCTTGTTTTAGGGTATAAATAATGTATCAAAAATAATATTTCAGTAAATCATGGGACAATTAATTGCTTCTTCAATAAATTGCTTGAACAAAACTAAATATTTATTTACAATAGGCAGGACTTTACTTTGATTATAAAACTCTGCTTTGAGTATTTAAACAAAGTATACCGTTCCGTTTATGTTCTACTTTAGTATTTTGTAACGAAGTTTCTCGTTAGAATTGAATGAAGCCTAGTGCATTTACCCAGTGGGCTACCCGCATATCTAGGTTGTAAATGCATTTGCAGATGTAATGTGGTCCATGCTGATGCGTCCTCTAATCATCAGGTGTTTATTATTCATCAAACTGCGGTGATGCAGGGCGATGAATAATCAAACAATCTTCACCTAGAAAACATACTGGCGTTATCTAACTCACTCATTGGCATTATCTCACTCAATCACCGGCATTATCTCACTCACTCACTGTTATTATCTCATCCACTCACTGGCATTATCTCACTCACTGGCATTATCTCACTCACTCACTGGCATTATCTCACTCACTCACTGGCATTATCTCACTCACTCATGGCATTATCTTACTCACTCATGGCATTACTCTAAATTTCTTCCTTCATTACAACTTCTTGTACTAGTTGAGTGGCCATGATGTTAAATGTTCGTTTCCTGCATGATTCTTCTAGACCTGTTGCTAAAACGAGTGTAAATGTTCGAACAATTTGTTTTGCGGACCTGTTTCTTCATAAGTGGGTAAAAAATCTAGGAATTTGTTATATTTGAATTAAATTGTGTCCTTAGATTAGTAATCCTAAACTGCCAAGAATTTAACATAATTTTTTCTCAGCAATGGAATGTATGAAGTACATTCAGCTAATGTTCCTTAAGTATTCACTTAAAATCTACGACGAATTTCACTTATGTATGACGTGGTAAATATCACGTTAAAACTACTTCTGTGTTGTTATCAATTTCTTTTTATGTGGGTTCCATCTCCTTAGGTTTATGGTATATGTTAGTCGTCTTACATGCGGGATTTCACTAAGTATTTGGTTATAACCGTTCGCATTTTATTCAAGAGTTCGACTAAAGTCACTATCAAAGTTAGTACTTTGTATAATAAATGCAGGTACTTTGTGTAAAATTCATTGTTGGTGATGGTGAGTTTATGTTATTGTTTAGTAAATTATTGCGGACATTTTCCATCATTGATTAATAAAAACAAATTCACGACGTATGGAGATATGGAATCAAATCCCGTCTTCAGGTGGAAGAAATATCTAGAAAATAACAAAGTTAGTAAAAACACTAGGTTTGTCGAGTGGGGAATACTAATCTTATTTAGTATTGTGTGGGGAAGGTCAGGGGAATACGTTATCAATTTTCCCAAACCAACTGAGCTTTGTTAAGCAGCGCATCGATCAAGAGTGGCCAGAGTTTGTTCTACTGCCCCTCCTCGTCCAGATCAAACAAGACAATGACTCTTCAAACTTTCTCATAAACCACAGGTTTATAAAAATATCACTTGTATTTATAGCCTATTTAAATATTATTTTAAGAGGGTTTTGCGTAATGGTGCATATTGTAAATTGTACATTTATCCAACTTTTAACGGTTATGTAATTTTTTCATAACTATGATCAACAGTTAATATCTGAAAATTAAATAAACCACTTTGAGGTAACACAAAATTTTCACTCTTATTATTCTTATTTTCCTATATTTCTACTTCATATGCCAGTCTTTTTTTTTAAATTATTCGTGGAGCTTGCTATGATTATGGAATTATCTAATGTGACAGGAGTATTTAATGTTTGTTCAACTTCAATGTACTGTATTTAAACATCTTGATTCCATCTAACAAAAGCCCCCAATATTACTTTAAGAATTAAGTGGTATTTGGCCCAGGTCCTAATGTTACAATCAGGAAAGGAATTTAATTTTGCCTTTCAAATTAATTATTTCCTTTAAGCTTTGCAAATGTGGAAGAACCTATCCACCTTTCCTTACTTAAAATACCTTGATAATATACTTTATTTGAAACAACGAAGCAATTTGAAACATGATGGGTATACGACTGAAGGGTACGAGTATCATCAGGTGAAGCGTACCGATAAAACTTATCACGATATAAAATTTTACTATTCTTAGATTTTAATTAAAATTTATATTATTGTATTGTTTAAATTTTGTGGAACTGACTACTTACTAATTGTGAGTTGGGAAACCAATTTTTACCATCTGATCTTGGTATCCAAGTGTTATGAAATTTTGTATTGTAGGGCTTAAATATATACGCAAACATGAAGGTCAAATTTAACCCTAAATTTTGCTGGGACACAAAAACTTATTTTATAGTTAAAAGTCAAATTATTAGTGAGATTATTCAAATGGGAAGAAGTTTTAAAAGATATTTCAATGGCTGTTTTAATATTAATTACTCAAAGTAACATTTTTAAATTAAAAGAAAACTTGTATTTTTAAAATATTTATCATCAACATACTTTTTGAACTATGAGAATTTACCAACGTGTCATAATAATATTAGTGAAACTCAGCATCTACCTGGTCAAGATTTCTGTATTACATTATTCAATAATAAACAGGCCCGTGCTGGCCCACCGGGACACCGGGACGTATCCCGGTGCGCCCTCCGCATAGAGAATTTTTGGCGCCCTCCAGTTCCGAAACAAACTCATTTTACTCTGAATAGCAACAACGAAAAGTAAAGTTTTTTCAAAGACGACTCATGTAACAGCTTTGAACGTCGTCTAAAGTAAACAAAACAATAATTTATACTAATGTAATTTAATCCAGATCATTCTTGGACTAGGATAATCAACAAAAATACCGAGCGGAAGACTGAATATTTTACTACTAAATGGAACTCATGATGGTCCATACGGTAGCGCGCGGGGCGCCCTTGGCCTTGGCCAGTGATGAGGGCAAAAGAGGGGTTGGGGTTGGAGCGAGATGTCTGCCATTGCCGTCGTTGATATTTGTCACTATAATCAGTGTCAATAACCTCATGCAGTATGCCTATTTGTAACATGTGTGGTGAATTATTCTGTGATTTATTGTCCTCGTGCAAGTGTCTAATTCTTTAAAACAAAGTTAGCTTAAGTGTCGTGGGTTTTCAGTTGTTTATGTGGAGGCTGGAACAACGAGGTTAACCTAGATATAGAGTGCTACAAAGATATTTGCCTCCTCCGATTTTCATGGGCCTTAGTTAACAGTCCGTTATTTACAGTTTCCCATCCGGTATCTGTCATTTTACGCATAAATGTTCGAGGTTTCTATGGTGTCTAACCTCAAATTAACTCAATAGCCTGCCCAAAGACCATAATCTCAAAGTGGCTTTAGAACAACAAATAATCAGATGTTTTATAAGTATAGTTGGTATAATCCAAGAAATCTAGAATGAGAAGGAGGTAGGTGCCATCAAATTATGTGATCATTTTCAAACGTGAACATCAAATTCATGAATAACCATCATGAAAATTACCCGTCATTTTTGACGGGCCGTTTGCTAGTAATTTATATAAACAAACTTTAAATTTTTTTGTATTAAACAATTTATAGGTAAATATGATTCAAATGTAATTTTTACTAGATTGTTCCCTAGCAACAGCCTTAATAAATTGTTTACTTTTGGTGATTATATTGTTTTCTAGTTTTATTGGAATTTTACATGTTTTCACTCTTACTATCAAGGGTTTGCCCTAACTAGACGAAAATTGGAAAATTTAGTACCACAATCACCATATGATGTTGTGATCGAAGTTTAGTGTGTGTTCTGTTGTGTATGGGGTTGATAGTAAGTAGTGGGGAATGGCTACAGTTGGCTCAGGTCAAGGTCAGGCGGTTGTAAGTGTTGTAGGGGTAGTAGCGGCTGGGGTTTTTTTGACAGTGATGGGTGGGTTTGGGAAGTGGGTCAAGGTCACTCAGAGGGGGTTTTTAAAAATATATTTATTTAATAAAAACTCATTAATGATTGGAGAATTGCTTTCTCATTATTTGTAGCAGTAATAGTTATTTTATCACTCTGTATGGGATAGGAGTCAGTGCTTGTTGTAAGTATGGGTGAATCCAGCTGTGTGTTCATAATTGCAAAAAAGGAGAGGTCCTAGTTGGTTACAGTGTGAGTTGATAGAGCAGAACAAGACATGTGTCTGAGGAAGAATGATCATATAAACCTGGTAATATAGTGAATAAGAATAATTGGATAGGATCGTCAATAGGTGTAACAAGATTGAAATTTTGATATTTCAGCATTTCAGTTAAGACAGAGTGTAAAATAGGATCAGTAGAACAAGTATTACAAAGGTTAGATTTTACAAAGTACAACGGGTGAAAACTGAAGTATTTTTTAAGCTTACTCAATGTAGTACGCGGTTTTGAAATTGTAGAGTTAGATTGTTTCTGTAAAATGTGTTTAGTACGCAAAAGTTTTAAATGTAAAGTGTGCGAATCCATAATAATATTGAAAGGGGAGATGTGTACTCTCCAAAATTCAGCGAGTATATGATTGGTGCCCACGAGTGTGTCTGAATATATAGAGACCAATTAGCATAATAAGCGCAAACATATGTTAGAGTAACAAGAGTAAGTTAAAAAAATGTTTGATAGTCTTAGAGACTTATGGATAGATGTTTACTGTCGCCCTATCGCCATTAAAATGGCGCACGCGTGAGGTGCCGATGCCGCTTATATAGGGTTGTGTAAACCCCCCTAACCCCCTCCCCTAAGAGAATGAGATAAAAGGGAAGAACTTTGGAGATTTCAGTTAGTTCTTTGTCGGGGCGGCAGCGTAGCGAAAGGTTCTAGTAGGGGGAAAAAATAGTTAATAAATTTTTGTAAAATTTTTAAAAATTACCGCTAGTGGTAGAAGTTAGTTAATTATTTTATAAGGGTTTAAGAACTGTGTCGTAGACAATTAATCGCAATTACATCTAGCATTTGTACAGGTAAAAATCGCAGTATAATAATTATATATTAATATATGGGTGTTAACTGTTTATAGTCTAAGTAGTTTAGTCTAGCAGCAGAAGTTAGTTAATTATTCCGTAGGGGTTAGCTTGTATAATAAGTATAAACTAAAATAAAAATAGTAACACAAGATTATTTGATATATTATATATATATAAAATAAAAGTGTATTTTTATATGTTAAGAAATAGTTGAAAAAATAAATTACATAAAAAAATAGCAAGCTTAACAGGTTTAAGTTAAAACAAAACATATGTAACATTACTAGGTGGTAGAGACTTACAGATTAGTTGTTTCAGCTGCGGTACCTGAGGAGTGAATGGCAGACGCGCGACCGCGTTGTGGCTTATATAAGCACAGATATTAATTATGTTGAACTTGACCCCCCCCCCTCCCCCCCCCCCGAGGAAAAAAGTAATGACCCCCCCCCTCCCCCCCCCCGTCACTTTCACTCATCAATATAAATTAGGTTGATAGTGGTTACATTTATGTAACACCAATTTAGCTTTGATGTTGCCAATAGTTTAATAACTATAGTTAAGCGGCAAAAAAGGACAGATAATTTTCTGCCATTACTCAGATGATAACAGGCAACAATTATGGTGTTACGCGATGGGGAAAGCCTCAGTTAAGTTTAACGGCGGATTAAACCAGGTGTTGCCTAACGTTAATTGCAAGGTACAACGCTCCACCTGCATTAGCGGCGACCTACATGTGACGAATAGATCATTGGAAATTTCCACTGACGTTGGACGTTAGACGTTGTACCCCCCTCAAACCCCTACTGTCCCCCTACCACTTTGTGAGCCGAGAACCTTTCTGGCGACTATCGCTGAGTTAGTTCGGAACAATTCGTCGGACGCGATGGTTGTTCCGAACTCAGAGGGTAACTCAAATGTATAAGCGGCCGATATATATTTGAGTTACTCTTGCTGTTAGGGTTTTAATATTAATACTTGTTGTGTGTGAGTGTGTGTGCAAAATGTTATTTTTAGTTTTAAGTTGTGCTAATTTTAAGCTTTAATTTGCGCATTGCGATGTTAGCATTAAGGTGTTATGGTATTGTTGATGTTTGGAAAATGTGTTTTTGATGTTGAGTTTTGGTATAATTATTGTATGTGTGTGTGTACTAATAACCTTTCACAGCTAGCTGTTAGGAGGGTAGATTAAATTTAAATTTAAATTATAGAAGTTCTGTTGAACTTCATTAAATATGGGTGGGACATGCGTGTTGTGCCATAGGCAGCGCATATTTTTATTTTTTTTAAATTTTTAATTTTTTGTTAGGAAATAATTATATTTGGGTGGGTTTAGATTAAGGGTGGGAGGTTAGAGTTGCGTCTTGCATTAACTGTTCCAGACTCCCTATTGTAAAATTGGAATGGTCAGGTCCAGTGCCCAGGCCCGAGGCCGGCCGCCCGTATCACAGCCCACCAAACTGGATCGCCACGTGCGTGCGGGCCAAAAATTGGGATCCCTTGCAAGACGTAACTATAGCGGGTTGGGATTTGGGGAAGTGTTAGGCAAACAGAGTGGTGGGGATGGCTCCGGCCGTCCCCATCACTTTGGTAAATTATAATTTTTTGGTGACCTTGACCTCAATTAGGTTAATTAACCCCCCTCCCCCTCCCCTCCCCCTCCCCCTCCCCCCCTCCCCCTCCCCCCTCCCCTCCCCCTCCCCCCTCCCCCTCCCCCTCCCCCCTCCCCCTCCCCCTCCCCCTCCCCCTCCCCCTCCCCCTCCCCCCCTCCCCCCCCTCCCCAGCAATAATCTGGATTAGAAAATGACTAATAACTCAAGAATGGTTTGCCGGAATAGGGCAAGTCATACATCAATGAAAAGCTCTAATTAAGAGCAATATTGTGGTAAAGACAGAATTGTATTATTTTCTTTTACTAAAATTGTACCATAAAAAAAAACACCCTCCACTCAATGACATGACGATATAAGAGTGGTGTGGTTTGTGTTGAGAACATTCTTCACCTATAATAGCTAGAGTGAACATATCTCCCCGAGATGCGTCAATATTTTACAACAAATGTACAAAAGTTGAAAAAGTATTGGAGCTGGACGAAGAAAACGATGAAGAAATTAAAATGCCTTTGTTAAGTGAAAATGTTGTAACAAGAATATTAGTGGATCCAAATTCTCCAATGGATGTTATAGGAAGGTTTTTAATTGAAGTTATGACATGGATAGAAAATGGAAGATTAGTAAACATAGGATCTCCAATTTTGGTTAATGGTAGACATACCTTTGGTGTATATTGGAGAAACAGCGATCTGTTATGGCTATGGGCGGAGGTGTATGCGAAGTATTTGCAATTGGAAGAAAATATGGGGTATTATCATTACTTTTCAGCTTTGGTCTTAAACTACTAATTCTAACATTTTATATAAAAAAAACCTTACAAATGTAGTGGGGGAAGCATTATATAAAGGGAGCAGGAGAGAGAAGCATTTTATTTCCCTGCTAAATTTGAAAGAGTAAACATCAACACGATGCATCAATGTGATATTTGCTCAGAAACTTTTCATGATAATATTCTACTAGAAATACATAAAGAATTATTCCATAATAATAATGAAAATGTAACAGAAACCGAATATGAAGATTTAAAACTATTTGAAGAAGAAGAACCACAAGAAGAACAGCAAGAAGAAAAAGAAGAAGAAGAACATAAAGAAGAACCATTAGCAGGACCATCTAATGAAATACCAAGTTTAAAAGTATTTGCTTTAGAAGGTAGAGTAGTAATGCACCACAAAATTCAAAATGAAAAATTGGAATTGGAGCAGTTTTTTAAAGAAGCAAGTACAATTGCAAGAAGAACACTCACAGAAGAATTAAGAAGACTAAACTTCATTAAATTTAGCATAATACTAAATGCTATGTTTACTAATGTAGAAGGCGAAATGTCACCAAGAGGATTCATAACAAAAAACCAGACCATCATGGCAAGTTCAGATATTAATTCAATAGTTGAAGATTGTTTGGAAGAAATATTAACAAAAATTCAAGATCATGAAGGAAGAGGATCTGGTTGGAGTTTGGTTAGTATTGAGGGTATGGATATTAGAGTTCATAAACATGGCTACGGATTAAGGGGTAGCAGTTATATTTCACTCCCAAAGAAAATTTCACACACCAAATCATGTATAAATGTTCAAAATGAAGATATGGAATGTTTTAGATATGCAATGACGGCAAAATTTGTACCACCTGACAATGCAGTAAGACCCAGTGAAGAATATGAATTACAAAGATATAGATATAATTTCCAAGGGTTGACTTACCCAGTGGCTTTGAAGGACATCCCAAAGTTCGAAAAACAAAACCCTGGAACATCTGTTAATGTTTTTGGTTTGGACAGTTTGAATAAAGTGTACCCATTGCGTGTGGTGAAGAATGAACTCCCAGATCATACAGACTTATTACTACTTACAAAAGGTGATGTTTCCCACTATGTATGGATTAAAAAATTTGAAACTCTTGTTAGTAATCAATTATCTAAAAATAGAAATAAGAAGATAATTTGTAAAAGATGCTTTAATTTTTGTGAAGAAAGAAGAGAAGGAAACGAATGGTTACAAGAGCATAAAAAACTATGTAACAACAACTATGAAGCAAAAATTATCTTACCGTGTGCAAGTAAGGCAGAGTTAAAATTTGAAAAAATCTCCCATCAATACCGGATTCCCATTGTTGTCTATGCTGATTTTGAATCTACACTAGTTCCTATTGAAGATAATGATGGCGATGTAGCAAAGAAAACTGTTAAATATCAGATACATGATCCAAACAGTTTTTGTTTAATGGTTAAATCTACTCTTTCTGAAGAATATCTAAATAGATTTAATTTAACTTCAAAACCTATTGTCTATCGTGGTGTTAATGCTTCTAAAATATTCCTTGATCAGTTGTATACAATAGCGGAAAGTGTTGAAAGATTGTATAGTGATATTATACCAATGATACCTTTGGATGAAGAAGAAGAGATCCAACATGAAAATGCAACTCATTGTTATTTATGTACAAATGAATTTACTGTGGAAAATCACAAGGTTCATGATCATGACCATCTGACAGGTTATTATAGAGGTGCTGCATGTAACAGCTGTAATATCAACTACAAGATCCCTACAAGTATACCTGTAATATTACATAACCTTAGTGGTTATGATGCGCATTTTATCATTCCGGAATTAGGAAGAGATAATGGAGAAATTGATGTCATAGCTGAAACCACGGAGAAGTTTATAAGTTTTACTAAAAAAGTTGGAAATATAAAGCTTCGGTTTTTAGACTCTTACCGTTTTATGCCATCTAGTTTAATGAAGCTTTCTGAAAACCTGAGAACAGAAGATTTAATAGAAACTAAGAAGATTGTAAGTAATGACAAGGTTAATTTAGTTCTTCGCAAAGGTGTTTTCCCGTATGATTATATAGATAGCTTAGAAAGATTTAATGAAACATCCCTTCCACCAAAAGAAGAATTCAAAAGTAAACTATATGACACAGATATATCCCATGAAGATTATGAACATGCGTGTAGAGTATGGAATGAATTAGGATTTAAAACACTTGGAGAATATTCGGACTTTTATGTAAAACTAGATGTAACTTTACTTTGTGATATAATGGAAGAGTTTAGAAATACATGTTTTAAGGCATATGGATTAGACCCTCTGCATTCTTGTACATCACCTGGACTAGCTTGGCAAGCAATGTTAAAGGAAACAAAATGTAAACTCCAACTTCTTACAGATATAGACATGGTGCTGATGTTGGAATCAGGTGTTCGAGGGGGACTAACTCAAAGCGTAACACGACATGTAAAGGCAAACAACAAATATTTGCCCAATTTTGATGCAACAAAACCAACTACATATTTAGGTTATTTTGATGCAAATAACCTTTATGGATGGGCCATGTCGAATCCTCTTCCATTTGGCGACTTCAAATGGATAGACCCTGATTCTATTGGAAACATTATGGATATAGCAAAACATGGAGATACTGGTTATATTTTGGATGTAGATATTGAGTACCCTGAACATTTGCATGACCACCATTATGATTTACCTCTACTGGCCAAGACAGAAATATCACCAACCGGTAGATGGCCTAAATTAATGATGACTTTAACCAACAAATCAAGATATGTTGCTCATTATTGGGTAATACAACAAGCCCTAGAATTAGGATTGAGAATAACAAAAATTAATAGAGCTTTACAATTTTCTCAATCCTGTTGGTTAAAGTCATACATTGACAATAACACAAAAAGAAGAACTGCAGCTACATCTAATTTCAAAAGGACTTTTTTAAATTGATGAATAATGCGATATTTGGCAAGACACTGGAAAACAAAAGAAAGCATAAGAATGTGAAATTAGTTAGTGATCCGGTAAAACTACAAAAGCTGGTACAAAAACCTAACTTCGGATCATCCATAATAATCATCGAAAATCTTGTAGCTGTTTCCATGAACAAAATTTCAATTACAATGGATCGTCCTTTATATGTGGGGATGTCTATTCTAGATATTTCAAAGACTCACATGTATGACTTCCATTACAACAAGATGGTTAAATTTTATGGAAGAGAAAACATCGGCATTGTATACATGGATACGGACGCTTTTATTTATTGGATAAGAACTAAAGATATGTATGAAGACCTACGCTGTTTTATCTACAATAACGACTTTGACTTTTCTGATTATCCACAAGACCATCCCAACTACGACAATGGTAGAAATAAAAAGGTATTGGGAAAGTTCAAAGACGAAACAAATAGCGTGCCAATGGAAGAGGTTGTTGCTTTAATGTCTAAATTGTATTCATTTAAATTGTACAAAAATGAAAAAAGAGAACATGAAATCGTGAAGAAGGCCAAAAGTATAAAAACCTCATACCTGAAGAAGAATGTACAGTTTGAAGAATACAAGAGATGCTTATTTGAAAATGTTGAGACAACAGCAACATTTAACACCATAAGAAGCTTCAACCATCGTCTCTTCAGTATAAAGCAAACCAAATGGGCTTTGAGTTGTAAGGATGATAAGAGGTACATCCTGGAAGATAATATAAAAACTCTACCATTTGGACATTACTCCTTATACCCTATCGACCAGTAAACCTATTCTTCGTCCTTTACCTTCTTCCTTTTTCCTTTCCGTAAAGAAGAGGGGACATGACAAGCTCAATGTCATGTTCCCTCTTTTTTACACCAATGTAATATGACCTTGACCTATAATCTTACCATATAAAAGAGGATAAACCATTTTAGAGATCAGTACTTTTACAAGCGGTGTGGAAGACACAACTGAAGATGGAAGATTTAAGGAACAAGATTGTAAATGAACTTCATAAGCCGGCAAGAAGAAAATTTCCTAGAAGAAATACAATTATAAAAGGAATGAATGATCTTTTCCAAGCCGATCTTATTAAAATGATACCACATAGTAAATTAAATAAAGGATTTAAATACATTTTAGCGATTATAGACTGTTTTACTAAAGTGGCTGATGCTTTACCGCTAAAGGACAAGACTGGTAAAAGTGTTACAAAAGCTATGGAAATAGCTATACAAAGAAATAATTTCAACATCAAACATCTACAAACTGATGATGGAAAAGAATATTTTAACAAAGACTTTGCAGCTTTAATGAAGAAGTATAAAATAAATCATTATTCTACAAATTCTGAAGTTAAAGCTTCAATAATAGAAAGATTTAACAGAACGTTAAAAGGAGCAATGTATAAAACATTTTCCAAACGAGGATCATATATTTGGTATGATATATTACCACAACTTATAAAAGAATATAACAATAAGTATCATCGAACCATTGGTATGAAGCCTAACGAAGTAAATAGTACCAATGCTAAAATGGTATTAAAACGTATTAAAAATAATACTATTCCTAAACGTGAAAAAATGCAGCCCAAAACATTTAAAGTTAATGATAAAGTTCGTATAAGTAAGTACAAAGGAGTATTTAGCAAAAGGTATCTGCCAAACTGGACTAATGAAGTATTTACAATCTATAAAGTGCAACCAACAATACCTGAAACCTACATTTTAAAGGACAACAAGGGTGAATTACTTGAAGGTGGTTTCTACGGACATGAATTGCTAAAATCATCAGTTGGCGATGTATATCTTGTTGAAAAAATTTTACAAAGAAAAAAGGATAAGGTGAAAGTACGTTGGTTGGGATTTGATAAAAGTGAAGACTCTTGGATCCCTACAAAAGACTTAGTGTAGCAATTTATGAAGTCATTACATGTTTAACCTTTATACAAGATGGAGATTGTGCAACAAAAGGATCGATTTTTTATTAATAATATTGATGAATTAACAGTTGACAACGACAAGTTAAATCATGGAAAACATGGTGAATTACTGCCAAACACAATAAGATGTTTAATAACTGGACCATCAAATTGTGGAAAGACAAATGTGGTTTTTAATTTAATAACAAATCCTAAGGGATTACGTTTTAACAACATTTATATCTTTTCCAAATCTTTGCAACAACCCAAATACCAATTATTGGATAAGGTACTCGCAAGTGTGCCTGAAGTTAATTTCTACAAGTTTAATGCTAGTGAAACTATAATGGAGCCAAACGAGGCTAAACCATTTTCTATATTTATATTTGATGATGTATCTTGTGAAAATCATGACACTATTAGAAGTTATTTTGCCATGGGAAGACATTACAATATTGATAGCATTTATATTGGTCAAACTTACAGTAAAATTCCAAAACAACTAATAAGAGATAATGCAAATCTACTTATTATCTTCAAGCAAGATGAAACAAATTTAAAGCACATATATAATGATCATGTGAATGCAGACATGTCATTTGATAAATTTAAAGAAATGTGTGGTAAAGCATGGGCTGAAAAATATGGATTTCTTGTTATTATGAAAGAAGAAGCTATAAAAAATGGAAGATATCGTATAGGGTTAGATAAATTTGTATTAATCCATTGAACAATTGATGATACGTTTAGTAATAGATTGGTCTTCGCAGTGTAAACATGGTGAACCAAGAAAAACTATTAAAAGAAATAAAATCACTAAGTGACTCGATTAGACTTAAAAATCGAGCATTAAGAATGGGTTTGAATGAAAGAGAAGAATTTCTGGAGACTACATTTAAACCTATTACAGAACCTTTAAAACAGATAACAGAAACAATTGGTAAACCTCATTTTGAAGGAGATGTTTTACTACCTGTTTCTAAATTTGAAGTAAAAACTTTAAAAAAGGAAGAAGATGATGATTCTTACACAAGTGATAGTGAAGTTTCTCAAAAAAGAGAAGAAACAAGACAAGAAGAACCAGAAATAAATGTTCAAAAAGAAGAAGAAGAAGAACAACATATACCTGAAGCAGAACAATCAATTCCAAATCTAACAAAATTAAGTAGTGATATATTGCAACAAGGACCTCTTGGAAGAAAGTATATCATGAAGATGTTACATGAAATAAAAGCTAACCCAAAACTACACAAGTCACATGTATATGGAGCGAGAATTGATGGAAATGAATTAAAAATAGGAGATTCAAAAGTACATTTGACTGAAGATGATGACATTGTTATTGGTGAGCATAAATATAAAGGAACAAAAGGATTATTTGAACTGATTTTTAAAAATATACCTATAAAATATACACTACAAGATTTAAATACTTTTAAAGAAATTTTGCAAAATACTAATGCTCATAAGAAGAATTACTCCAAAGATTCAATGATAAATAGAACACGCGCAACTAAATATACTGTTGTAATAAAAAGATTGTTTCCCCTAAGAAAACTACCAACATTACGGACTGCGCCCGCTTTGAAGAAACCGCTAAAGAGGAAGTCTTTATCACTTATGGACTTATCACTTATGGATGAATATGGTAAAAAGAAAAAAGGAGAATCTTCAACGTCTGGTAAAGGTTTAATGAAAAACCTATATAATACAAATGTGATTTACTATAATGATATAAACAAATTGGTTGATAGAATGAGACTATTACATGAAGCTATAGAAGCTGGTCATACAGGTTTAAATAATGAATGGGTGGCTTTAGTTGACGAACTTCGAAATCGCGGAATAGTTGTATAAATTATCACAGATATATAAGAGAGCTGTGACCATACAATGGATCAGTTCAATCATGAGCGTCGACAAGTTCGGACGGTATTCCGGGCTAGGAGTACAAGGAGGAGAAAACAGAAAAAGAAGTGGATTGCCGCAAACACCTGAAGGTGACTATGATATGAGTAACAAACGTTTAAAATTTGTTAAAGACCCAGAAGAAGATACTGATGGAGCGAATTTAAAGACAGTAAAAGAAGCAACTTCAACATCATTGAAATTAGACAAAAATACTTACGATGTCAAATCACATAGAATAATTAATGTTGGTAAACCAACTGACAGTTCTGATGCAATTAATAAAGAGTATTTATCATCTGAACTTTTAAATACTTTAAAATTGCAGTGGGGTAATAATTTAAAAGATGGACAGACATTTGATGCTGGGAATCATAGAATAACCAACGTGGCAAATCCGAAAAATGATAAAGATTCAGTTAATAAAGAATATTTACATTCTATAATACCGGAAAAGACTCAACGCGGATTTTCTTTTTATAAATTTATTATAAATGACATTGGATACCCAAAGGAAGACGGTGATGCTGTAAACCTGAAATACATCAAGGACAACTGTATTTTACAAGATAATGATGAAATCGATTGTCATGGGAAAGTGTTGTCAAATGTAAAGTTCGGTTCTCAACCAAAAGATGCTGTTACTATGGAACAACTATCTAAAGAATTAAAAAGGGGGACATCAAATTTTGTAAAACATGAAGATGCCGTGCTAAAGCGAGGAGATACATTTATACATGGAAATAAAAAGTTTGATTTAATGCAAGGAAAAAATGATGAATGGGATGCGGGACATAAAACAATAACAAATGGAAGATTCGGTATAAAAGATTCGGATGTACCTTTAATGATACAAACATTAATTGCAAGTGGTGGTAGATTAGGTACATATGATGGTCGTAATAGAAGAATAAAAAATATTTATCCTGGTTATGAAGATGATGATTGTGTTACATTGAGACAAACAATAACTTGGGATAAACACTTTGGGACCAAATATGATGCAAAGATGAAGAAAATAATTAATATTTTACCAGGAGAAGATTTAAATGATGCTGCTACTATTGGACAAGTCATAACAACATCGAAAAGTGATTCAACCGCTTACACGTGTAATGATAAACGTATTATGCAGTTACATGATCCTCAACATCCGAAAGATGCTGTAACTTTAGATTGTTTAATAAGAATAGTGGGCAATTTACTTATCGATACCCACAATCATATAGCTAGTACAACGAGTCATGTGATGATTCAACCCGATGAACGAGAAGCTTGGATTAAAAATAGAATCATAAATCAGTATATAATTAATTTGAATAATTAAATATTTAAATATAAAACATTGTGCACGAGTTATCCATTTATGTAAAGCAGCTCGTGGAGTAAACACGCTGGTTATATAAGACGACATAATGAAGACCGCACCGCTCAGTCGTCGTCAAGACAGCGTTAAGAAAGGACGTGGTATAACATCAGCTGCGTTTTCCCTGCTCAGACGGATTCCTGTTGGTGCTGTTCTAAATCGAGCAATAGACGCTTTACCATACGAATTTCATCTGCCCGGAGGCTATCAATATTGTGGACCCGGAACTAAGTTGGCAAAACGTTTAGCAAGAGGAGATCCTGGAATTAATAAATTAGATCAAGCTTGCAAAGAACACGATATAGCGTATTCCAAGTGCGTATTCCAAGTTTGCAGATTCAACAAATAGATCAATAGCGGATAGAGCGCTAGCGGAAAAAGCTTGGCAAAGGGTTAAATCAAGTGACGCCAGTATTGCGGAAAAAGCAGCAGCTTGGGCAGTGACAACAGCCATGAAGACGAAAGCTAAGTTTGGTGGTGGAAGACGACGCGGGAAAAAACCTAGTAAAAAAGAAGCTGCAAAAAGAGGCGGGAACATCAAAAGAAGACGTCGCACTAACCCTAAAAGGAAAGTCAAGAAAACATCCATATGGTCAATGGTAAAAAACGGATCGGGTCTTTACTTAAGACCGTACCGTGTGTATTAAATGAGAAAAATAAATTGATAATTCCAAATGAAGCATTAACAAACTATCAATTGTCAAAATATGTGAAATGTTTAAGAATACCATTCTTCAGAGGAGTTTTTATGAAAGATACATTACCAAATAGAGTGTGGAAAAATGAAACTGGAATAGTAAATTTAGACTCTAATTATGGACCAGGTACTCATTGGGTATGTTATAAAAAACTTGGAGAAAATGTTTACTACTTTGATAGTTTTGGAAATTTACCGCCACCAAAAGAACTTCAACATTATTTTCGGGACTCCAAGAATATATTCTACAACTACAAAAGAGAGCAACCTAGCAATACAGAAATATGCGGACATTTATGTTTAGAGTTCCTAGCGAAGAGCGTCAGTCAGCTTTAAGATGTCATCGTATACAGTATCGCTGAGTGGAAATTCGTCAACATTGAAAAGTACACTTTTCCCAGCTTTACGTTTATCTACGGATAAACTATGGGAAGCAGCATTATTGGATTTGACTACATACAATTCAATTCCCAATGTTACAGAAGGAAAAAATAATTTACTACATTATTATGAGAGTAAAGATGAAAAAGGAAATTATTCACAATTAAAAATAATTCCATTATCTACAGGAGCATATGAAATAGACGATATAAACCAAGTATTACAAAAGAAACTTGGAGAAGAAAATATTTCTATAAAAGGTAATAATAATACATTAAAAGCGGAAATAACTTCAAAGTATTATATAGATTTTAGCTTAGACCACTCAATCGGCAATTTGCTCGGATTTTCAAAAAGAAAGGAATTTTAGCTCCTGGAAATGATTATACTGGCGATACAACAGTAACAATATTAAAGGTGAACAGTATTGATGTAACATGTAATATTATACACGGATCATATAGAGATGGAGTAAATCAACATATATTACACACATTTTACCCAACAGTAGCTCCTGGTTTTAAAATAGTTGAGAAGCCACAAAACCTGATATACCTACCGTTAAACACCAGTTTCATTTCAGACATCGTACTGAACATATTGGATCAAGACGGCATTAGTGTTGACTTTAGAGGAGAAACAATAACTATACGGTTACATATCAGAGCAGCAACATAAAGTCAACATGGGATTATCATTTAAACCACAACGGAAGAGTCGGGAGCTCAGTAGCTCCTCAACATTCGACGAGTTAACACCGGACAACATACACTTCCTACAAAAGATCGGACTAAAACTTGCCAACCATGGATATACTGGATATAGCGCAAGGACCGACATTCGACGAAACCCTATGGGAGAAGGAATATCACACTCACAACCCTTACACTTCATCAAAATTAAATAATAATGATGAAATAAGGATTCCCATTCAACAACAAGATATCTACACATTACCATGTGAAAGTTATTTATATATCGAAGGAAGAGTAACAACATTGGATGGAAAATCTGGTTCAACTGTTCCTTTTATAAATAACCCTATGGCATATCTGTTTGATGAAATTAGATATGAGATATCTGGAGTAACAGTTGATTCAACAAAAAAAGTTGGTATATCAACAACTTTAAAAGGATTGACTTCAATAACACCCCATGAAAAGAATTCTTTAATCTCAGCTGGATGGGTGACTCCTGATAAAGACACTATTACTCCTAATTCAAAAGGTTACTTTGATTTTAATGTACCTTTACGATTGCTTTTGGGATTTGCAGAAGATTACAAGAGAATAATAATAAACGTAAAGCAAGAACTGGTACTGCTCAGATCTTCAACAAATAAGGATGTAATACAAGCGCCAAGTGGAACTAAAGATGCCGATTTGGAATGGCAACTTCAATTGGATAAAGTTGTATGGAGAGTACCTCATGTCAGATTGGCAGATGAACATCGAGTATTATTATTGAAAAAGTTAAAATCTGACCGTGATATTGTAATACCATTTAGGAGTTGGGAATTTCATGAATACCCCATATTGCCTCAAACAGAAAGACAAACATGGACTGTTAAAACCTCTACTTATTTAGAACGGGCAAGGTACATAATAGTCGGTTTTCAGACTAAACGAAAAGATGTTATAACTGCGCACGCTGGTCAATTTGACCATTGCAAGATAAAGAATTGCAAAGTTTTTTTAAACTCTCAGTTCTTTCCATATGACAGTTTAAATGTTTCATTTGACAAGAAACGTTATTCCATTCTATATGACATGTATGCAAGATTTCAATCGTCATATTATGGTAAGACGAATACACCACTTTTATCACCAGAACAATTTTATTCAAAAGCTCCAATTGTTGTAATCGATTGTTCAAAACAAAATGAATCTGTAAAATCTTCAAGTGTAGATATAAAAGTTGAAATGGAATTTGAAGATAAAATACCAGATGGAACTTCAGCATACTGTTTAATTCTACATGACAAAATAGTTACTTACACACCGCTAACAGGAATCGTGAAGAATGTACTTTAAGAAGGATTAATACAACATCTGCACGATTTGTAAGGTTTTTACAAAAAATCAACAATATCTAGGTCATCTGCGAGTATAAAAGTGAGAAAAAAGAGCTGGAAATTCATTTCATCTTTGATTGTCGTATGGGTAACATCGTCCGCAAGATGAGTTCTACTACATCAGGTGCTAATGAAGAAACTACACCTTTTATGGCTGACAATAGTTTGGATATAGAAAGACAAGTTGAACAGGAAATGGATGAGTTCCTCAAGCTTAAACATAAGAAGACAGAAGAAGAGGAAGTTGAAAAAGAAACAAAGAAAAGAAAAATTGAAGATAACATTTCCACCAACATCTTAACGGAAGTATTTCTTCGAATATTTTATCCTATTTCTTCTTGTATGACAAAGACTGTATCTGCTGGAGTGATGAAATCATTGGATTACTCTCCTACTGTTATTTTAAATCATGGATCTAAAATGGTAACCTTCACTGAAACTTCTTGGGAATCTTTTATGAAACATATACATCTTTTGGAATGTTATCTGAGTAACAATACATTTGGAAGAAAAACAAAACTAGGTTTGTTGGAATCAAATATTGAAATCGATATTGTTAAACAACGTGGTCAACAACTAGTTCGATTTAGAGATTTAACTAAATATAATATAAAAATACATTTGACTAAAGAAGAGTTTTACACTTTAACTTGTGCTACTGGTCCTATAACAAGATATTTAAAACAGCTAATATTCTCAAGTGCAATTATCAAAGACTATTTAATTGATGCATTGGATAAACAACCATATGTTCCAATCCTATATGGTCCAGTAGATACTTCAATCTTCAATAGGATACCACATGAAGTAGATATGTGGAGACAGTTACACCACTATCAAACCAACTTTAATTTAGATGAAGAAAAGCAAGAAACCAAGGAAAACGAATCAAGTTTCAACAATCAACAATCGGCAACAAATTGAACAAATAAAGAATATTGTAAGTAAAAAGAAGAATATTGGGGGTATAAAAGGTTGTCAATCTGGATTAACATACCAGTTGCCTACTGAACGTCATCATGGATAAACAAGTTTCATTCTCTAAGAAGATAGAATTAATGGAAGTAAAGCAAGGTATCATAGAGTTTCAAGCATTCCGTGGTAATGATGGAAATTTTATAATTAAAGAGTTAGTGGTACTAGATATGATAACATCTGTTGTTTATCACTTTTTATTTATGCCTCCTTTACCATTCAACAGATTAACAACCAAAGCTAAAGTAACAAACAAATGGTTGATGAAACATTTTCATAATCTAAGATGGGATGAAGGTTTTATAACCTACAATATGATGCCACACATTATGAATCATTTCTGCAAAAAGTTCAAAACTATTTTTACAAGAGGATTGGAAAAAGCAAATTGGATACAAACATATACAAACCATGAAGTAATAAGTGTGCAAATGGAGAAAGATTTTTATTGCTACTTTGATAACATCTGTATTTCATCTAAAAACTTTAAACATCAACAGTCTCAATGTGCTTTAAAAAACGCATATCGTTTAAATGTCTATCTACAGCAAAGTGGTGGGGGAAACGAAGGGTATAAAAACGAGAGCGGCACTATGACAATGCATCAGTATTACTCAAACCTCCGGGGAGTCAACACCTCTGACACGCAAACACAAGAAGAAGAAGACGAACAATAGCAAGAAGAAGATAATGGCGTCACAAAATTTTCTACAATCGCTTGTTGATCAATTCAACAAACATTCTAAATCTACTATACTACCAACAAAAAAATGTTCAGAATTGAA
Source organism: Neoaliturus tenellus (assembly GCA_030545055.2). Lineage (NCBI taxonomy): Eukaryota > Metazoa > Arthropoda > Insecta > Hemiptera > Cicadellidae > Neoaliturus > Neoaliturus tenellus. Next base: position 68,893,717 of record CM061537.1, on the reverse strand, counting down.
GGAAGAAAAACATTATATTATTCACACTATTAAGAAAATGGAAACATCAATTGGAGACGCTATCAATTGTACATTAAGTGAAGCACCCTACACACCTGGTGATGAACCAAAATTTCAAGTATTTCTTCCCAAACGCTTCGTTCAACTGCTGCAGAATGAAGATTTACGACTGATTCACCCCGGCACACTCTACTTAGCAGCTCACGGTCCTAGCGGAAGCAACTCTACTGAACTTACACTTCATGTTATGCCTACTAGCAACTAATCTGTAGTTTATATATACTGTTGTACATGTATGTAACTGATTATAAATAAATAAAAAATAAAAATGAAAAAAAAAATAAAAAAGGCAACATATCGATAGTGTTTCTGCACTATCGATATGTTGCTTTTTTTAAAACACGTTTGGGTGACCTTGACCTAGTTTTGAGGGTATATAAAGGCCGTAATTTTCTTAAGGATCTCATCAGTCTACGACTACCTTTCGTGCCGTACACATCTCTGTTGGCTCTCCAGTTATTACAAATAACAACATGTCTCTTAAGGTTAAGTGTGCATCATATGATACTACCACCATCACAACTTTTGAAGAACTTGACGATTTTACTAATGAATTGCGAGTGTTACTTGCCGGTGGTTATCGTTTAAATATTGATGTTTACGCTAACAACATGAGGATGTTTCCTAAACAAAAATTCTGCAATGAAGAAGTATTTGTTTCCACACAACCTTCAACTACAACACCATCTACTCAAAATAATGTTAAGTTCCAGAAATATTACTGATGTTGAATAATATTGAGTGGTCGCTGTGGCATCTATAAAAGGAACGCGTAACCTAAACAGAATCATCATTTGCTTCCCAACTGACGCAGCGAAAACAACTACCACTACCATGTTGTACAGAATGATGATTGAATTCAATGGAAAAATCTACGGAAAAGACTATCAAAGTGTAGAACAAATGACGTCCGATCTTCAAGTATTGACTAAAGAAGGATTCCAACCAAAATTAATTCTAAAATTTCCTGAAGTACATCCACTATCCACTGAAGATCTCATTGCTATGGCTAAAGAAGAAAAAGAAAAATACAAACAAGATATAAAGAAAGAAAAAGAGAATGAAAACTCACTATCTTAAATAAATACATCTTACACTTGTAAGATGTTCTTTTTTAAAACTCCATTTGGATGACCTTGAGATTACCCCCACCACTTTTTCTAGTCTATAAAACACACTATCCTACACTATACACCTTCATTTCTTGGCTAAACTTAGAAGCGTCAACATGGAAAACAAGAAAGACAAATACAAACCACGCTATTGTTGTGAACAAAAATGTACCGATATAGGAAGATGGATGGTAGACGGATTAGCTTGTAGAAAATGTGAATTCTTCGGATCTTGTTACTGCAAATGCAAGACAAAACAACTACCACCACCAGAATTGCGAACCTTCAAGATTTATAAATCAAGATACTTCCACACTTGCTGTCCCCAGAGATGTATCAAATTTCATCCAGAAAAAATTGTTAATTGCCGAGAGTGTAATGCATGTTATAAAGACGACTTTTGTACATGCATCATAAATGCGTGCAAGTACAGATCTGATTGGTCTACTGATCCTGTTGAAGCTTCAGATGTATAGCTGTAGTCACTGACTGCAGCCCTTTTTTAAAACTCCATTTGATTGACCTTGAGATTACCCCCACCACTTATTTTTTACAACATATATTCTATGGATCATTCGATACGCTTCTCATTCTTATTTCATTACTCGCCTTGACAACAACATGGATGATAAATTCATTTCTTTTCAACATTTAGTTACCGACAGAGAAGAGATGGAAACCCTATTCCAAAACTTACTCACACTCATTGATAACTATCCTTTAAGATGGATCAACATCACAGTGCAATACGTCAATCCTACCAAAATATTTTCATCCTCATCATCTTCTTCTGCCACCTCCATGTCTTCATCGTCGCAAAGTGCAGAGGAAGAGGAACAAACAACTAATGGTGTTAAAATTGTTGAATTAAACGACGAGGAACAAGAAATGCAAGCTCTAGTTAAATATAAATTTAATATTTAATTTATAAAAATTATTAGTGTTTCTAATTTATATTACAGCTAATACTTATTTCTACACACCACCCATAACCTACCCAAATGGGATTTTGCGGCAAAATGCTCTGGCCGCCGGTTCGCATATGATTATATCATCCTTCCCCCACCACTCTACCACCCCCACCCCTCTACTTCCCCCTCCACCACCTTTGCCCACATATAAGCGACCCTCTGACCATCGCTCACCATTTGTTTGCCAACTTCCGAACAATGAGCTCCTCTCCTTTAACAACAAGTAAATGTACTTTTCTTATTCAATCACAGGAAGACTTACAAAATATTTTTCAAATTTTAAGTGATCTAATAAACACTCCAAATAACACCATTACTATCACTGTGGAAGTTTCCTACAATTCTTCTGATTACGAAAACATGGAAAGCGAAGACGTCGAAGTTTTACAGCTGCCAGATAATAGTCTTCCATCTTCCAAAGCTGCAACACCCGACACAGCTAATAATGATGTTTAGTCGACTACAATTATTTTCTTTACCCCCCACTATTTTTACAGTAATATATAACCTGTCCCTATCTCTGTTTCTCATTTCATCGCCAACTTTCTCACCATCAACACCGCTCCAATTTTTACCTGCATACATTTAATACACGAAGATGATGAATGATTTTTCATTTACGTCACAATTGGAAGAGGATAAACTCAAACTCGAAATCAACAGACTACAATTAGAAACAAAGAATCAACAAGAAATGATTCAGCTTTTACGACTATTCAAATGCGTACTGTGGATAGTATGTTTTTATCTTCTCATCGCTATCACCTTTGGCATCTACCACTCCATCGCCAGTAAACAACACTCCAACGCTTCCTCAAATAAAACCACTACTTTTCTTTGATTAAGTAAATTTTTACCCACCTTCAATCTAACCCCTCGGGGCTCACCTTTTTTAAAAACCCCTCCGGATGACCTTGACCCACTTCCAAAACCCACCCATCACTGTCAAAAAAACCCCAGCCGCTACTACCCCTACAACACTTACAACCGCCTGACCTTGACCTGAGCCAACTGTAGCCATTCCCCACTACTAACAGATATAGCACACTTAACGCAAAATAAACAATACCTATAGACAACACAATACCCATACGCAACAGATATAGCACACTTAACGCAAAATAAACAATACCTATAGACAACACAATACCCATACGCAACAGATATAGCACACTTAACGCAAAATAAACAGTACCTATAGACAACACAATACCCATACGCAACAGATATAGCACACTTAACGCAAAATAAACAATACCTATAGACAACACAATACCCATACGCAACAGATATAGCACACTTAACGCAAAATAAACAATACCTATAGACAACACAATACCCATACGCAACACAATACCCGTAAACACATCACAGGTAAATAATTAATATAGAACACAACTCAAGTACACTTGAGCAAATAAAAATAGAAAATTCTAACTAATATGATATGAAGGTTACCTACATGGCTTTGAGTTACCTCCAGCGTATCGAGGTCTAAATACGTTCGCCTTTCTACCTCCTCTTCCTCCTATTAAATAAAAAAATCTAGCTTGTACTAACAAAGTAGGTGTACAAAAGTTAAAAATTTGTAAAAAATGAATTTAAATGTCTTTATATATCTTAACCATAACAAAAGTAAAAATTTTGTAAAAAATTAATTTGAAAGTCAAGTAAAACTTTAAAAGCATAGTAAACCTTTAAATGTTGTTGATTAATTCTTAACCATTACAAAAGTTAAAATGAATTTATATCTTGTATTTGAATATTACTTAACCATTACAAAAGTTAAAATTTTGTAAAAAATTAATTTGAAAGTCAAGTAAAACTTTAAAAGCATAGTAAACCTTTAAATGTTGTTGATTAATTCTTAACTATTACAAAAGTTAAAATGAATTTAAACCTTGTATTTGAATATTCATTAACCATTACAAAAATTAAAATAAATTTAAATCTTTTAATGTAGTTGATTATTACTTTTAAAACTGTAATGTTACTTACATCTGAGGAAACTGCCGAGGCGGGGAAGGCGGTGGCGATGACGACGGTGACCACGCACAAAACGGAAAAAACGTACTGAACCATTCTAATTAGGAATGAGACTATGGCCACCGGAGGGTGAGTCTCCGTATTTATACAAAGCTTACCCGACCGTGGAGAGCGTCAGACGCCCAAAAATTGGCGCCTTTTTGTTTCCCGCATTTTCCTGCACTACTCTACTGTAAAAGAGCGGGGTTTGAGACCGCCCGTGTATAAAGCTCTCGAGAACTTTATACACCCAGGTTAAACATTATTCTATGCGAGAGTCATCCAGAATATAACTGGCTTATACTCTGCACAGACTAATGTCCTCTCCTATAAGAAAACCATGGCTCCTCCCACCGCCATGGTCCGTGGAGACCTTCCAAAGCAAGTCGTCTCCCCCGTTGTATTTTTTTTGTTCTCCATATATCATACAAAACCATTTACTAAGTGAAGCCTTTCAATTGGTTTGTATTGGGATAAATGGAGAATTTTTTACTTTTTATTTATTTTTTTATTATTTTTTTTATTTTTTTGCGCGTTTTGCTCTGCATTTCCTAAGCGCTAACAGGAAAACATTTCACGTTTTGCGGTTTTTAGGCCAACCTGTTTGACCCCACTGTCGTGTGAGGGCGCCGACCCAAGGGTCTACTCAAGTAAGTCTTGAGCATAGTACTTTGCAGAAAATAATGCGCAATTTCTTATATTTTGTTCGTGTATAATACAATTTACAGTGGTGATACAGCTAGTAGCAGTATCCATATTTCTACTTATTTCAACAACGTTGTTGTGAAATCTCCGTAGAAATTCTGCCTTCTCAAGACCTTTGGTGTGGATCACCTTAAAGGGTTTAAGCAATTATCGTATTATCTTGTTACTGAAAGTCATTTCACCGTCATCCCATCGGATGCGGTGAAAATATCGTGTTAACCAGTGCGAGGTTTTTTGCATTTTATCATTGAGAACGTCTTGTTTGTAAGGAGATCGAAACACTATTTGTGTTTGATATGATCTCCCTACGATTGCCAATTCTTTAATTATAAAGTTATTTTTGTTATCTTTAAAGCCTTGAAACTCAACCACTGCTTCCATGTAGCCAGCGATTGTACAATGCTATTTCATTAGACAAGCGTTCAGCTATAAGGGAAGGAAGCAGATCGGTTTCTAATTCTATATTTGAAAATGCCCGATCAATAAAAGATTTAATAATATCTTCAAAATAAAAAAGTTCTCTCAGAGAATTATACAAAAGTGGCAGACAATTTATAAACATGTGCCACTCGTCTCTGTTAAGGGTAACAGTATGTTCTTCATTTGAAATATAAATATAATGATGCCCAAACACCCGGTTAATTTTAATATTTGCTCCAGTATCAACTTTTATAATACCTTCAACAGCCAATGTTACGTCATTGAAATGCGGGCAGAGCTGACAAAAAGTATCATAAGACCAATATACGAAATCACGTCTACCTTTAAACAAAACACCGAGACTATTACCTCTATTTTTAAATATCCCGGTAACTACACTTTTTTGTAAATCATTGTCTAAAAATGAACAGTTTTTAAAAAAACCCCTGTTAATAAATTTATAGGCTCTTTTGGTCTTGGGATGGGCGTCGGAGCATCCGTACTGTCCGACAGCATCTCTCACACTAAAGTATTGTAGCACGTTTGCACGGTAAATTACACAGAGACTTTTCGAACGTCACCTGTAATTGGTGTATATGTATAATGTGTATCGTGAATCACTAGGCAATAAGCACATGTGTTGGCAGGAAAGTTTTCCTTTAGTTGAATTTCTAGTCTCACATCAACGGGTCCAGATTTGACACTATCATCCTGGTTAGAGCAATCAATTACATAAAGCGGACATTTGGATTGAAAATAATTAAAGTCTAAAATTGGCGCTCCTTGTCTTCCATAGTAAGAGTTTTGAAAAGCTGCATACATGTCATAAAACAGAGCGGTACTCCCTTTAATGTTATCATACGGAAAGAAATTTGAATTTAAGTATAGTTTTACATCGGTTACTTTGCAATCGTCAAATTTTGACATGTCTTTCGTCAGATCATTCCTACGGTAGTAGTGTGTTTTTGGGAAGGCTGGGACATGACGTCATCACGATGACGTCAGCAGTGATGACGTCATCAATGACGTCACGAATGACGTCACTAATGACGTCATATGACGTCACATGACGTCACACCTATGACGTCATGGTGACGTCATTACCGCTGACGTCATCATGATGACGTCACTGACGTTAATTAGGTCAAGGTCACGCAAGAATACAAAAAAAATTTTTTTTTGCACTTTTGCGATTCCTCAAATTTTGTTGAGAAATTGAAATTTCTCGAAGAACCACAAAAGTGCAAAAAAATATTTTTTTTTATTCCCTAGCGATCAGACTCTCGACCTAATATATCCGTCAGGGGTCATTGACCCGTCCCAGCAGCCCCACTTGAAAAAAAAAAATAATTTTTTTTATATTTGACTTACCCACCGAGAGACTGAGAGCCGAAGAATAATTTCTTCAAACACCCGACAGTGCGACAAACGACACGCGATCCGAACAGCACCGCGTCCGAAGACGTACTGACTTGTACACAGACGGTATCCCAGGTACCCGGCTCAGTGGTGGGGATAAGGAGGTGGTGGGGGTAAAGTGGTTAGAAGGAAGAAAAATTTAATTTTTTACAAACAACTCGTCCCAGCCGGTCCTTTACCGGACATCTGTAACTCGGATTGGAAATATTTCCTGAGAAATATTTATTTTTTATTCTTTCTCAGGTGATCTTGGAACTTGGTCGGGAATTGGAGTCACCAACGTAACCTTACTGGCAAAAGTTAGCTCGTCTAAAAGTTTCTGAAACATTTTATCATCCATAGTAATATTTGTGTCCCTTGAGTAAAATTTTGGATTATTTTTGAAGCAACGTTTCATTTTTGTTAAAGTGGAAGTCTTGGACACCTTAACAGAATTATTTTGCTTGGCCAGCAAAAATTTTACTCTTAATAATTTTTCTCGCAAAGTTTCAGCCATAGATGTGATTCACAGTAAGGTTTGGATATAACTGAAACACTTAGTCAAGTGTTGGACCTTAGCTGGAAGTAGTGGGGGAACAGGGTTATAGTGGGGGGAATGAATAGTGGAGGGGGTAATGCGGACTGTTGTTGCCAAGTGAAGAAACAGTTTGCTGGGAACTGTTCAAGGAGTAACATGTACTGTGCAGAAAAATTAACCGAGAGACTTGTGTATAATTTAACTCCAAGAAATATTTAATGTAAGACTAAAAGAGGTAGAGCCAAATGAAAAATAATTTTGTAGGAGACGGGCATGGATCAGTTTTGTAGTAAAGTTCAAAATCCAATTGTGTGGAATAAAATTAAATTGTGAGCGAAAAATATTTAGCCACACCTGCAAAATACAAGTGTGGGAAAATATTAGGAGACCTGTATAGCTAAATAAAAATTAATTTTGTATGAAACAGTCTTCCAGCATTTCAGTTTCTAAGTCTTAACAAGTAAGGAATAAAATATTAAATAAGGAGTGGAAAATAATTTGTTAAGTAAACGTAAGTGTAGCAGTGTAACAAAAATTAAATTTGTGCAAAACAGGCTAGGTTCTGTTTTGCTAAGTTTATTAAGAAGGAAAAATAAAAATTTACTCACAGAAAAGTCCCGCGGCGGCGAGGTGTGGCGTGTTTGTTGGCTTGCAATAAACTGACTTACCTTCTGTTGAGCTACATTTGGCCAGTTGGCCAAGAAACCAGTCTGTTATATAAGCATTATGTAACCGTCTCTGCCGGCTGTGCTGAATCCGGCAAGCTAAAATATTATTCTATAGTACACCTGACTTGGACTGAAAATATTCTAAGTCCCAAGACCCCTCCCCCCCCTCGGCTCCGGACGAGAAGTGACCCCCCCCCCGGGGGAGGAGGAGGTGGCATAGCCCGAGGCGTTGCCATACCTTGACACGTGTTGTATAATGAGATCCGGTTAGTAATGTATTCAGGTGTGGCTCTTGGAGATTGTCCAATGCCGCAAACAAGTATGTGTCGAGGTCTGGCTGTTTACGTAACCAGGTCCGGTTCCACCACTCCTGACCGGCCCAGCTTCGATTTTCTGAGGCTTAGCTTCTTCGCAGTTGCTTTCAAACACTTCAGCTGAGTGGTTGAAGCTCTGCCCTACAGGATTCGCAATGTAATGTTGGCGCCGCATTATATTGGGAATTCTTTTAGTCTAAAAGGCATGGCATGTGTAGTTTTAAGAAATATTTTATTTTGCGCTTGCTGCTTCTGCTAGGTCTTGGTGTTGGGTTTATTTAGTCTAAGTGTTGTGTGTTGAAAAATATTATTTTGTACTAATCTTCACAGGTTGTCCCCAAGTCGAAATTTTTCAAAATTCGTATCTTGGAGGTACTCCTCCGTAAATTGGCAGTTAAAGTGTTAGGCTTTTTGAGACTTTACAGTCTCTGTAAAATAAAATTTTTTCGAGGTTTAGAACCTCAAGAATTATTTGTTACCAACAATAGCATGGCGCCTAACGAGCCCGGGGGTAGGCCCCTAGGGATCCACCCTTAGGCCTCTTTCGGTCAGGGGTGCTACTGGACCTCATCACTCTAGATGGGTGGTTGGCATCCTTTAGCACGAGGCGTCGGATCCTGACACTGACCGGTGTGCTAGGCAAAAGTCAGTACCTACGGGTTAAGACGGGATCCTCGGTCATGGTTAGCATGGCCTCTTCCAAATTATTGTAGCATGTTTCCCTTAAGGAAACTCAAAATTAAATAAATAATTTTTTATTTAATCACCTCCCCTTAAATGTTGAGATCCCCCCGATGCCTCTGGCCGCCGGCGGTCTTAGGCATCGGGGGGATTTCTTTTTTAATTCTTGAACGACCTTGACCCATATTCATGTGTGAATAAAATAAAATATTTTTGTTCCACATATTATGTAGGTCAGTCATGACTTAGGCGGATTTTTGCCTGAGTTCTGGGACTGCTCAGGACTTAGAGCGATATGCGGCTAAGTGTTGGCTGTCCAAACTGTGGTTCAACCAAATTTTATTTTATGTTCACACATGAGTAAGGGTAGCAGGTATCCAAGAGTTAAAGTCCTAAGGGTAGGTGAACCCCCCCCCTCGGCGCCAGACGAGAAGTGAGCCCCCCGAATTTTTTTTTTTTTAAATTTTTTGACCTTGACCAAAAATTTTTGCTCCGGACGAAAACTGTGCCCCCCCCAAAATTTTTTTTTTGAAAAATTTTTTTACCTTGACCAAAAATTTTTTGCTCCGGACGAAAACTGCGCCCCGGGGGGGAGGGGGAGGGGGAGGGGGAGGGGGAGGGGGAGTTGCCAAGCTAGTAGTGTGAAATTGTTACTTCCAGTACAAGTTAAAATAGTAGTGGTAAATTGTTACCACAAACACAAATTTGTGTCTTTAAACTTCTAATGTAACTTAACCCATTTAAATGTAGGTGCCAAGCCAGTAGTGTGAAATTGTTACTCCCAGTACAAGTTAAAATGGTAGTGGTAAATTGTTACCACAAACACAAATTTGTGTCTTCAAACTTCTAATTTAACTTAACCCATTTAAATGTAGGTGCCAAGCCAGTAGTGTGAAATTGTTACTCCCAGTACAAGTTAAAATAGTAGTGGTAAATTGTTACCACAAATCAAGGAATCTAAAATAAGTAAAAAGAAGGTAGGGGTCAAGACATACAACGCCCTCTATGTACCAGGTGTTCTTTTGCACCTATGACATCACCATTTATTTACGTTTTTAATAAACGAAAATAAACTTCAATTAATTAGTTACCTTCAATAAATTCCTATTAGTTATTTTTAGATGTCATCTTAGGAAATAAACTTTATAAGAGAGAGTTAATTAATTTTCACTGATTTCAGCTGAAGACATTTTTTTAAAGACTTTTTTGTCGTAATAAAATACTTTCATTTTAGCAGGACTATGATCGTGAGTGACTTTAAAAATACAGTAGTGTTTGAGTATGATGCAAACAAGAACATTATTGAAACTAAATACAGTTTCTTTATTGTGATTGCCTACAGCAATTTTACATCATGCTATCGTAATGCTGGATGTACCTGAGTGTGTTGAATATTTACCCATGCACGAAAGTAAAACTTATTCAAGAACCTCACGAGGATCACAGTTTTTTTAGGAATCAACAGATATTCAAACATGGTTTTTTCAGTGTGTGGATTAGATGTAAATGAATAAAAAAACACAACCACATATTTTTAATAAAATGAATTTCTATGACAATTTTAACAACGGTTACAAACGAGAAGAACATTTTATTTTCATCAAAAATAAAATACAAGGCAGTAATAAAGTATTTCAAAGAATAGTGTAAGTTTCAAATTAATTTCACACACACTTTTGGCATTAACTTAATAGGTTTTATAACTTAACCTTATCATTAAAATAAAAACATTATGTGTTTCAGCATCAAAACATTACATAGGTTTTGACAGTTCTCTGCAATTAGTAAACAGAAACTAAATCAGCTGTCAAGCCTTGCACCGGATACATCATGGTTTTTGTTTACGTGACCCTTACCTTCTGTTTCTAGCTTCCTTGCCACAAATTTGTGTCTTCAAACTTCTAATTTAACTTAACCCATTTAAATGTAGGTGTCAAGCCAGTAGTGTGAAATTGTTACTCCCAGTACAAGTTAAAATAGTAGTGGTAAATTGTTACCACAAATTTGTGTCTTCAAACTTCTAATTTAACTTAACCCATTTAAATGTTGCTACTTAAAGGTAGCACCGTTTTGGTGCTACCTTTCATGTACTATTTTCTACATGTCCAATTTTGCTTTATGTTTTTTAAACAACACTTTTAATTACCGGTTTAATGTAAAACTATAAAATATGTTTATATATATGAATTATTAACAAAACCTTAGTTTTAACATTAAATGTCATTAGGAAACTTCTAATTGAGATAAGCCATTTAAATGTTGCTACTTTTAGGTAGCACCGTTTTGGTGCTACCTATGGTGTACTATTTTTACATGTCCAATTTTTGCTTTAGGCTTTTAAATAACACTTTTAACTACTGCTACCAGTCTACCACTGAGGTACCTATGAAGCGAGTTTGGTTCATCTTTTTTTTCTCTCTAGTTGCTAAGGTGTTTAGGAATGAAAGGTTAGAATTACTTTTAAGGTTAAAAAAATCACATGGTGCGAGCAGAAAGTTCACTATTGTTTTAACATTAATTGTTTTAACATTATAAAACTTCTAATTGAGCTTAACCCATTTAAATGTTGCTACTTTAAGGTAGCACCGTTTTGGTGCTACCTTTGGTGTACTATTTTTACATGTCACAAAATTTATGGGCCTCTGCTTGACGCAGAGACAGGTACTTGGCCCCGTTTCTACCCATCATTAAGTGTAGTGAGACTTTAGGTTTTTAAGCAACACTTTTAACTACTGGTTTAATGTAAAACTACGAAATATGTTTATATACATGAAATCTTAACAAAACCTAAGTTTTAATATTAAAGGTAATTTGGAAACTTCTAATTGAGCTTAAACCATTTAAATGTTATTAAAGGTAGCACCGTTTTTGTGCTACCTTTGGTGTACTATTTTTACATGTCCAATTTTGCTTTAGGTTTTGAAACATCACTTTTAACTACCGGTTTAATGTAAAACTACGAAATATGTTTATATATATATGAATTCTTAACCAAACCTTAGTTTTAACATTAAACCGTATTTGGAAACTTCTAATTGCTCACTCAGAGACAAGTACTTGGCCCCGTTACTCTCCATCATTAAGTGTACTTAGGCTTTATGTTTTTAAACAAGACTTTTAACTACTGGTTTAATGTAAAACTACAAAATATGTTTATATACATGATAACTTAACAAAACCTTAGTTTTTAACATTAAAGGTAATTTGGAAACTTCCAATTGGGCTTAACCTATTTAAATGTTGCTTAACCTATTTAAATGTTGCTAATTAAAGGTAGCACCGTTTTGGTGCTACCTTTGGTGTACTATTTATTCCTTGTCAATTTTGCTTAAAGTTTTTAAACAACACTTTTAACTAAGTGTTTAATGTTAAAGTACGAAATATGTTTATATATGAGCCTCTGCTGACTTGGAGACAAGTACTTGGCCCCCGTTCCTGTCCATCATTAAGTGTACTGAGGCTTTACGTTTTTAAACAAGACTTTTAACTACTAGTTTAATGTAAAACTACAAAATATGTTTATATATACATGATAACTTAACAAAACCTTAGTTTTTACATTGAAGGTAATTTGGGAACTTTTAATTGAGCTTAAAACATTTAAATGTTGCTAATTAAAGGTAGCACCGTTTTGGTGCTACCTTTGGTGTACTATTTCTTCCTTGTCAAATTTTGCTTAAAGTTTTTAAACAACACTTTTAACTACGGGTTTAATGTTAAAGTACAAAACAACACTTTTAACTACAGGTTTAATGTTAAAGTACAAAATATGTTTACATATGAGCCTCTGCTGACTCAGAGACAAGTACTTGGCACCGTTCCTGTCCATCATTAAGTGTATTGAGGCTTTACGTTTTTAAACAAGACTTTTAACTACTGGTTTAATGTAAAACTATGAAATATGTTTATATATGAGCCTACGCCTGACGCAGAGACAGGTATTTGGTCTTGTTCCTGTCCCTAATTAAGTGTACTGAGGCTGTAGGTTTAAAAAAAAAACACTTTTAACTTCTGGTTTAATGTAAAAAACTATGAAATATGTTTATATATACATGATAACTTAACAAAACCTTAGTTTTAACATTAAAGGTAATTTGGGAACCTCCAATTGAGCTTAACCCATTTAAATGTTGCTACTTTTTAATGTAGCAACCGGTAGCACCGTTTTGGTGCTATCTTTGGTGTACTATTTTTTTTATTTTAAAAGTAAAATTTTGCTTTAGGTTTTTAAACAAAAATTTAAGTATTACGTTAAGGTCAAACTACCAAACATGTTTGTTATCTACATGAATTATTAACAAACTATTAGTTTTAACTTTAATGATGATATAGGAATTTCTATTTATGTGTAAAGTTTAACATAATTAGTTTTGTATTTGATTTTATTATTGTTTGGAACACTTGTTATGTGTTGTAGTCAAGCAAGTCTTATTTTGGTATAAAAAATAATAATCTTTAGCACATGTATGTAAAGCTAATTTTTTAAGTTCAATTTATTAAATGAAAATGAATGTGGCATTAATGTAAAATATATTAAAAATCAGTTTTAAAAAATCTACAGGAAATTGTCAACAAATTTAAAATGTATCATATTACTGTTAAATGTGCAGTATTTCCCTTCATTTTGCATGCCCAGTTGTGCTTCATCATTTATGAAAGTGGTTTGTTGAGTGTGCCCTTATTATTGACATCCGTAAAAAAATTGTTTAAATTTAACATACAATTGTGTATGCGCAGTAGTACTTGTCTACTGCGCATGCGCAGAAGGTTTCCACCACTCTTTGTCGGGTATATAAGCAGGTGGGTTAACCATGCATTTCATTGTTTGGCGAACTTTTGCCAAGTGAACATCTTATTGACAACTTCGGTTATTCCGGATATTTAAAAGGTGTATGCTATTTTTGTTACATTTGACTTCAATATGTCTGAACTGCAATGTTACATGTTTGATAGTAAACCTGTAGCTGTATTATTTGATCGTGAAAACAATCCATGGTTTAAGGCTAATGATGTATCAGAAATTCTAGAATATAAAAGACCGCGAAAAGCAATAAATGATCTAGTTAAGGAAAAATATAAAAAGTTATGTAAAGATATTGATGGAAACAGTTTAGTGCTACCCTCTAACTTTCAAAAAAGTACCGTATTCATCAATGAACCAGGTTTATATTCCTTAATTTTATCGTCCAAGATGAAATTAGCTAAGCGCTTTCAAGATTGAGTGTTTGAAGAAATACTACCATCAATTCGCAAGTATGGAGAGTATAAACTAAAAAGAGAAAACCTTAAGTTGACTCACTCCTTACGTAAAGCGTTGTCAAATAATCAAAAACTAATTGAAACGTTAATTGATCAAATACCTAAAGTTGCTGTTATACCTGATGATATGGATTTAAAACATATCTTTTGTGTATTGGAAAAGGACACATACTATGAAAAGTATGGAGTAATGGAGTACAAGTGCATTCGTACAGAGAGGAGACGATATAAAAGAGCACTGAAAAGAGCAAAGGAAGATGGTTTTGTACCAAGTTTTACAAGATATCCTGTACCAAACAGTATAAATATCTTTAATAAAGCTAAGGAGGTTATGAATACTTATGGTATGCATTACGAATGTTCTTTGAATAACATACTGACCCCCCCATAATTTTGTAAATATTGTAAAAATTATTCTTAATGAATAAACTGTAAGAATGTATGTATGAATGTGGGACTTATTAGATTGAGAAGTTAAGGTATTAACTTTAGCTACTCATTTGAAAAGTCTGGTGTGAATGAAGGTCACTGGCGCGGTTGACTAAAAGACCCGTAAACCGTGTGTGTGTGCGTGTGTGTATGTGTGTGTGTGTGTGTGTGTGTGTGTGTGTGTGTGTGTGTGCTAGCCTAGCAATATTTGTGGCAGCATTTGGGAATGAGAATCCCAGACTGTGGCGTCGGTTCGAACTGTGGCAGCATACACACGGTCGCCACAATTTTTTTTGCGTATTTCGACTACTAAACTGCCAAGGAGTAAGTACAACAAATTTGGCGGAAGTCGCCATAATTATCTGATTATGATTTTCTTTCACCGTGTGTATTTCCCGAAATCTCGGGATATTATTGTGGCAGCGCTACGGCAGAGCGCTCTACGGAGGGAAACGGGAACTAAAATGTCGGAGGACAGTGTTGCCACTTCTCTCGTTGCCATAATTATTTACTCATGATTGTGGGTATGCTGCTGTGTGTATGATGCCACAATTGAACGAGTTTAAAACTCGAAACGAAGATGGAAGATGTCAGTGTTGTAGTTTTCAGTTAAGATCTGTCAACACCAGCTACAAAGACAAAGTCAGTGCACAATGACGTAAAATGCCGTATGACGATATATAAAAGGTAATGTCAAGAAAATTAATATTAAATATCTTTCATTTTGAATAGATGTTTATTTTGTTCGTAATACTTTGTTAAATTAAAGTTTCACAAAGTATTTTCAGTAATTAGGTTTTGTAAAGGTGTGTATACTAAACCTAATAAGTCCCGGACATGCCATGGAACGATAAATAATTTTTTTTGTTTACAAAGCCCAAATGGCGGCAAACGTACGTACTCATTCCCATTGGGTTTATGAAAAAAATTAAAAGAATCTATACGTATTCAATACGCTAAGGAGTTTTTTTTGTGTTGACAACACCTCCTACAATTTTTAACCGATTTTCAAGTTTTTGGTGTCGTTGGATTGGGCTTGGTCTGTAGTTGTTTCCGCTAAAAATTGATGAGAATCTGACTTAAAATAAGGGCACTATCCGCAAATTAAATTAAAAATTTTCCCTTTAGAATAACATTGAGATTGATTTGAGCATTTTAAACATCTGTTAAAATGCAGCTGTAGTTTTTTGTGATCACTGATGGGATTGGTTGGATGTCATTGACTTAGAACTAAATATAAATTTTATATTGTATCAAAATAAATTGCTCGAGGTCGAGCAACACCGGTACCGGCGACGACGGAATGCGCGGCGCGTGCCGTCGTCGCCGGTACCGGTGTAAAAAAATGAACTGTTTGTGTTTTCGTATGTGTCCGTGTCTTCGTATGTATCTATTTATTTGTTTATTCGTGTGTTTTTTATAACTTGACGAGTTCAGTTTGAATGAAACCTTGACAACCTGCACACCTGATGAAGATCCCTTTGATGGTTTGAAACTGCAGTAGTGTTTCTACTACTTTTGGATCACTTGACAGTAAGGTATATAAACCATTTAGTATTAACTATAAAGTGATTCAGTTTGCTAACATCATGAAAAAATACATAATAAAATGAATGTATGTATGTAATTACTCTTAATATTATATTGTTTACAGTCAAATATGACACATTTATTCATTAATTAAATTATGCCACGTTGGATTCAGTGTACACGTTAGTACAACACAGTATGAATAATAGTTAGAGAAGTGTGAGTCACGGAGAGTTTAATCAAAATGCCATGAAATCGCTGCAAGGACGCAAGGACGGCTTTTGCGCTACATTTAAAGCCATGCCGCACCTTAACGAAAGCGACTGCTATGACGATGCTAATATGGGATGTTCGGTACAGTGTATACCTTAGCACGATACCGTTTGAAAGATGGTTAGAGGTGTCTGAGGTACGGAGGGCTTAATCAAAATGCCATGAAATTGCAGCTAGGACGGCATTTTTAACACTTTGCATTGCAAGCCATGTCGTACCTTAACAAAAGCAACTGCTATGACGATGCTTATAGGAGATGTTGCATTTAGTCTATACGTTAGCACGATACCATCCGAAATATGGTTAGAGGTGTCTGAGTAACGGAGGGCTTAATCCAAATGCTATGAAATCGCTGCAAGGACGGCTTTTGCCCCACATATAAAGTCATGCCGTACCTTAACTAAAATAACTGTTGCTCCGATGTTTTTATGGGATGTTGGGTACAGTGTATACGTTAGCACGATACCGTCCGAAATATGGTTAGAGGTGTCTGAGTCGTGGAGGGCTTAATCAAAATGCTATGAAATCGCTGCAAGGATGGCTTTTGCGCCTTATTTAAATCCATGCCGTACCTTAACGAAAACAACTGCAATGACGATCCTTATATGTTATGGTGGTTACAGTTTATACGTTAGCAAGATACCGTCCGAAATATGGTTAGAGGTGTCTGAGTCACGGAGGGCTTAATCAAAATGCTATGAAATGCCTGCAAGAACGGGCTTTTGCGCTACATTTAAAGCCATGCCGCACCTTATAGAAAGCAACTGTTATGACGATGCTAATATGGAATTATGAGTACAGTGTATACATTAACACGATACCGTCCGAAATATTGATAGAGGTGTCTGGGGTACGGAGGGCTTAATCAAAATGCCTTAAAATCACAGCTAGGACGGCATTTTTGTCACTTTGCAAGCCATGTCGTACCTTAACAAAAGCAATTGCTATGACGATGCTTATATGGGATGTTGCATTTAGTGTATACGTTAGCACAATACCGTCTGAAATTTGGTTAGAGGTGTCTGAGTAGCGGAGGGCTTAATCAAAATATCATGAAATTGCTGCAAGGATGGCTTTTGCGCCTTATTTAAATCCATGCCGTACCTTAACGAAAATAACTGCTGCTCCGATGCTTATATGGGATGTTGGGTACAGTGTATACGTTAGCACGATGCCGTCCGAAATATGGTTAGAGGTGTCTGAGTCACGGAGGGCTTAATCAAAATGCTATGAAATGCCTGCAAGAACGGGCTTTTGCGCTACATTTAAAGCCATGCCGCACCTTATAGAAAGCAACTGCTAGGACGATGCTAATGTGGAATTATGAGTACAGTGTATACATTAACACGATACCGTCCGAAATATGGTTAGAGGTGTCTGAGTCACGGAGGGCTTAATCAAAATGCCATGAAATCGCTGCAAGGACGGCTTTTGCGACACATTTAAAGCCAACTACGAAAACTACGAAGCCTAACGAAAGCAACTGCTAAGACGATCTAATACACAATGTTGTATTAATTGCACACATTTATTAACTACTGTCCGAGAGAGATAGATGTGTATGTGTCAAGGATGAATTAATCAAAATGCGGTAAAATCGTAGCAAGGACGGAATTTCGCTACATGTCAATAATTAATTTTGAATTAATTGATGCCGTACTGAACGAAAGCGACAGCTATGATGATAATTATACATCATGTTGTATTCATTTCATACATTAATAATTTGATGTTTGAATTGTCGTTAGAGATTTCTGAATGAAGTGGTCCTAAATGAAATGCGATGAAAATTCCAAAAAAAAAATTTTGTATTAAAGCTGTCTTTAACGGTTCAAAAGATATTCAGCAAAATCCTATAATACTACAGCCTCCATTTTGAAAAATTGGCCACAGCAGGCGAGCGCATTGTCGAACAATTGTAGAGAGTGGTAGACTTTTCACCGTCGTTTTTCTCAGGTAATTTTACAGAAGAATCATCAAAATATATTCGTTTGCAATTACTTCCGGGTTGAACCCTATTTTAACTAGACAAAATGGCAACATCCATTGTACTTTGTTTTATAAGTTTATTGAAATAAATATTATCATAATAAAGTTGTTTTTTTCTTATTTGTTCCATTGAATGTCCCACATAATTTACAAATCTAGTTATTACGAGTTAGCCGTAAATATTGAGTTCAATCACCACTGTGAAATACTACGGCTAGTATTTTGTGTCTATCTACCATAGTGGCAATTTTTAACGTTTGACGGGGGGCGCTGAAAACCCCAGTCTTGTTATTATCTAACATCGACCAGTTGTTAGTAACCATCATTAATTAATAGCCCAATGCCAAATGGCAACTCAACTGGGTCCGATTAATAAGTGTTAAAAGTGTAGGCCTAATTGATTCAGTTAATTTATTGGTAATTTAATGGAATGATGGAAAAATACCCTATCGCAGGAAATACTTGTAGACAGGCCTGGTATTGCATATGTATCGGCTTAAAGGACTGCAGCCTACCGTGAAAAATGTTGGAAGATGGTTTTTTGGAGGCAAATTTTTTAATACTGTGCAGAAAATTTTGATCAGTGAAAAAATCGGCAGAAAGACAGAAAAATCAAACTATCCAAGCTATATTTTAGTTCAGCGTTGTGTGTCATTCAAGAGCTATATTTATTCATTTATGGGGAAGGCACTTCCCAGACAGCACGACAAGCTTGGTAAAAGCTTAAATTAAGCTTAAATCACCCAGCTTATAAGCTTGATTTTAACTTGTTCAAGAAAGCTTATAAGCTTAAAAATAGCTTGAATTAAGCTTCGAAGTTCCCACCTTCCCAACTTGTTTTAAGCTATGAGATTCAAGTTTACATAAGCTTACATCTACAAGCTTGATACAAGCTTGTAACATTAGGCTGATTCCTAGCTTATTATAATCAGCTTGTATAAGCTTAGAATACATAGCTTAAAGCAAGTTTACTTTTATAGGCCTCAATTAAGAGTCATCTTCACCCCTGGGCCAGTAGCCCATTGTTGCGCAGTCGGCAATGTTAATTATACGGCTTTTATGCTAAAACATGGTCTTGTATTCCCCTGTTTCGGACGCCGTTTTTCAACCGATTTTCTTGAAATTTGGTAAGTGTTTAGTTGCATAGTTATATTCGAAATTTTGAAAATTTAACAAATATTACTCTCTGTGACATTGCAAAGTAACTCGATTTTCCTTAGTTAATATTTCAAAATATAGTAAAATTTTTGAGGTATGAGAAACCCAATATAAGTATTCAACTAAACACTTCCCAACTTTCAAGAAAATCGGTTGAAAAACGGCGTCCGAAACAGGGAAATACAAAACCATGTTTTAGCATAAAAGCCGTATGATTAACATTGCCGATTGCGCAACAATGGGCTACTGGCCCAGGGGTGAAGATGACTCATAAGCTTTATGACATGATTCTGATTTCTGATGACCATATGTATTTATTCAATAAAATAATCTGAATCACCTTAAATTTAAATTTTACTTCAACTTATTTATCAACACAGATATAAGCGTCATACAAGCAAAAACATTATCAATACTGAAATTTTGTTGACGGAATAAAAAACATACACAATAAGCTTACATCAATTTAGAGTATTTTCAACTCTGGTTAATGAGGGTTCAAAATAATATTACTTGATAAAAGACCTTAGTATAATCATAAAACCATCTTCTAATATAAATAAAATATCTACAGTTCCATTTTCTTTTTTTTAACTTTAATCTCTTGAATATTTTTAAATTGTTCTGAACTATAAAATATATATCCTCATAATATAAAATATATAGCCTCGATTATTTTTGTCCAACTACAAAGGGTTCATAGAAATTAAATGAGGCTTTGAAAAATTCATATGTCTATTATGAAAAGGTATAAACAATTATCTTTTTCTTGTCAACTTGTCCTTTATGTTATTTCTCTTCATTATTAAATAAATATTTAAAGTAAAGTTGTTTGTAAAAATATTAATTACTGTTTTATGTCAAACAACACAACCTTGATGTCCTAAGTTCCTTAATTAACAAGGCTATCTCTGAAAATATGTACTTTTTAAGGTCAAATTATGAGAGGGTCTTAATAGTTTTAAAGTTATAAGAGACATCATTTTGATAAATAGGGGTTCTCTTTAATAAAATTACAGTGGTAAATAGTTTAAAAGTGTTTATTAAAAATATTTATATATATATTACAATATGGTAAATCCTTGGAGTATAGATCCTTCTACTCTGCCACCTCCGTCACCCTACAACACAATAATATTTTTTACATATACACTTGTGGCATATCACTATTTCATGTTTTACCAATTTTTCTAGATTTTTAAACATATAAAAGTATAAGAGAACAGTGTTATAACAGTTACAAAGGATAAATTTGTAGCCTAGCTGGCTTTAGGAAGAGATAATATGCACGCAAAAAATAAAACAGAAAACAGCACAAAATGATAAGGTACTTTTATTCTACATGAGCCAGCCACATTCTTTATGTTACGGTATTTGAACTGTTATCTTAAAAAAGAACATAAACTGAAAGAAGACTATTTACTCAACATTGTGTGAAAATTTCACTTTTGAGTTTTAAGGCTTCTGACTTCTGCTTCCTAAAGTTAGCCATGTCACCGATGTGCGAGTCAAATGCATCTCCACCCGCGGCCTCGACACCGGGCCAGCTACATGTACTCAGCCAAGTTTGCAGCAAGCTGCGGTGGTTGGGTTTTGTTTTTTATTGATAGGCCTACATAGGTCACAAATACTTTCACTAACTTAAAGCACATCACAAAAGCGATTAAGTGTTATGTAAGACTGTCTAAATAGCTCTAACTATACCAGCGTCGTGGCCTCGGCCGATGTTGCTGCAATCATTGGTGACATGGCTGACTTTACACAAACACAACTCAAAAACAGTAAGACTTAGAAAAGTGAAATTTTCACACAATGTTCAATAAATAATCTTCTTTCAATTTATGTGTTTGTTAAAGAACACACAGTAAAAAAAAAACCAAAAATATAGTGGCTCATGTGTAACAAACAAGTAACTTTTATTTTACAGATAAGATACCCTACCCCATATAACAAGTTGATAAAATGCAAACCAATTGTCGAATACAAAACTGATTATGCCCACTTTTTGTCTAATTTCCACGAATTAAATAAAACATGATCCAAAAATCAGTTGTGAGATATTGTTTTTGTGAGCTACATATAAAGTAAGGAGTGGGCATTTGAATAAATATCTAGACTGATGACTCTCACGGCACTGTGATATATACTGCATATGAACACTGAGCGAGCATTTCAGACTGTTAATTAACTGTCAACAACTGGATTCAACTTATGTTATTCTTTAAAAATTTAGTTAATTACACACTATATTTATTTTTATGTTTATATTAATAATAGCTTCGTTTAATCTAAAATATTCGTTAATCCAAAATATTTGTTAATCCAAATTATGTCTTGTCCCTATCATTTCGGATTATTGGGACTTTACGGCAGCTGTATTACAGTGAAACCGTAAACCGTAAAATTTCTCCTTAGCCGTAATTTATTTTAATTTTGTATAGCCTAAGTCTTACCTACATCTACTTATCCAGTTGAAATTTTCAAACCCCTTCCTTTATCATAAGATTTTATTTTATATCTTCTGTAATTCAGAGGTTATTGACAATCCACTAGAACTTTTTGTATGATCTTTCAAGACAATAAGCAGTAGCAAGTGCTAACCTTAAATGTCCTGCTTGAGTCTTTGAATGTCGTCCTCCCACCTCGGCGTATGAAAGCTGTCCCTCCGCTCCCAGCATCCAGTCCACGAGGCGGTTGTGGGAGTTATGGAACTGTTGCACCAACGGCAGCGCCTCCTGTTTGCGAGAAAAAAACAACATCAAAATTGAAAAAAAAATAAATAAAATAGGTGAAGTAAAGATTTAGCTGAGCTGTGATACACTATTGCATAGTTTAACCCTACGAGCGTTCAATATAGCACCCCTGGAGCGTTACGCATTTTTTTAAGGTTTTGCATACCGTACTTTCAAATGAAAATTAGTAAAAATAATTTTATGACCTACCATTATAAATGTATTATATTTTTTTTTTTTGAATTATATTTTGTGAAATTAGATAAAATGGACTATCTAACAATACAACAATTTTTACCCTTACTTATTGTTACCAAAATTAGACCATAGGTTACAAATTAAAAAATTACAAAAAAAATATTTTATGTAACTTTGCTTTCTTATAAAATAATTTTAGATACAGATAATCAAAATCCCAAGATTAAAATTTTGTTAAAAATTGTATGCAGTTTAAGAAAATATATAATTGATATAGCCTAAGCTAGAAGCATTTGAAAAAAAATTATCAATCAATGATTATGCTAAGTTGAGTTTTTATTTATTATGTATGGTACATTACTATATTTAGTTCAAAGCCAACCAAACAGACGGTTGTTGAAACCATTGTTTAGGTGCTAAGAACAGTGTACTATTGTTTTGTAAAATGTTACCAATAAAGCACTTTTCATTTAATTTCATTTCATTTCATAAATACGTATTTCATTGGTTACAAAGTTAGCTGATGGTAACAGGTTTTCCCAAATGTTTCGTTGCACATTACAAACAACCAATCACGTTCTGCTATCTGAAATGGTGTTTTTGGATAGCGTACAATCTCCCAGTAACAGTTGTAGTGTTCACGGGTCCATTTCTGTCATTCACAATAAAGTTAGGTTACGTTTTCGAACCGTCGATAAATCGACTTTAACACTCGGTCGAAAAGCTGGGCCGAAAAATCGACGTTTAACGCTCAGAGGGTTAAGATTACTTGATGAGTAACTGGCTGAGTAGCCATGGCTGAGTAGTAGTGGTTATTGTGCTCGTTTTGAATCCCAGGGTTGCCAGTTCAATCTTGAGAAAAGTTAGTAGGCCTACTGTAGCTCTTTAAATAAGTTGTCATTGTAATCGGGCTATTAAATAATGAGTCTCTCTGACCACAGGTCGGCATTATATAGTATCAAGACTAGGGTTAAAAAATTGGGGGCAAAAGACTAGGGACTGTTCCCCATCAAAATGTAAAAAAAATGCCAAAGACATAAAAATAAACAGAAGTCTAAAGATAAGTAACCCAATAGAAGCAAACATCCGCTGCGTACCTGTGCGTGTTTGAGCAGGGCCGTCAGGTCGTTGTAGAGTCTCTGTAGAGAGTCCAGTTTGTTCTTGAGCTGGATTTCTTCGTAATTGGAGATGTACTTCATCAGCTGTAGGCCGGATTCGATCGTGCTGTCCACGTCGCCCTGATGGTTGGCCACCTCTTCCGTTAGGTCCTGCCGCCAACAAATTGTTCATTTAGAACACCATTTTTTTTTTTTTTTTTTTTGTTTAATGACATAACCAGAGTATTCTATTTCATAGAGATACATTATACGTGATTTGAATTTTTATGTGCAGCAAAAGCCCGAGCTAAACAGGGCCATAACTACCTCAAATAATTGAAAACTCGGATAATATGCAGAACAAGGGAAAAGGTGAATCGTAAATAAAACATGTTGAACGCAAGCAGATTATTAAATTAACAGAGTTACAGTGATTGTTAAACATCTACAGAAGACTCCCGCTCTTCTAAGCCCCACTATTCTGAAAATTCGCCTAATACAAACACATTTGTTTAACAACCCCTGTCGCAGCAGACCTGCGTACTCAGCGAATTTCCAATAGAATTTTATCAATGACTGTATTCTATTCAAACATAGGTTTTAGTAAAATCGTAGTGTTGATTGTACCTGTCAGCGCTGGTCAGTTGTACGTCAACTGTACTGGGCCAGACATAAACTTAAATAACTTACGCGGTAAGTCTCATTATCTTTTCGCTCCGAAATCATTAATAGGCCTACGTTTGATGCTTGAAACTGAGTTCAGTAAAAATTACTTTGAGTGTAAAATTAAATCACGCAAAAAACAGTTGTAACGTTCTATTCTAAACAGTTAAACTTAATTGTCCGAGTACATGATGCCTACAGCAATGATTCGCCCCAGACGTTATGTTAGAGAAAATGCTCAAACATATTTCTCAATCTATTTATCCAGAGTGACAAATTATCAATATGTTTAATAACATCACGAATATAAGATCATACCGCAAAGAATTTCCGTTAAAGGTTAGTTACTTAGTTTCCATGTTTATTACCTACGCCTAACATTTTAATTTTATTTTTGATATTTCAAATCTAGGCTATAGGTACAGTCCTATAAAATTTTGATTGAGTCGATAGGCCAGGTGATAAGATCAATATAGGCTTATCCGTAGAAATTTTCATTCGATAGTAGCCTATATTCAGATTCTTTATTTATAGCCTACTACTAGGCCTTTATAAAGTGGCAGGCCTTTCTTTATCTACTAGGCCTAAGTTTTAAATGGTGAAACTTCGTTATCCGACTCCGCCATAAAATACAGTACAGTAGGCCTAGTCCCAGGCGCTATAGGAAACTGTACCCAAAAATAGAATTTCACATATAAGTGTATAGGTAAGCCTACATAAAACAAACAGGTTACCCTAAGTTAAACTTAATTAACTGGAATGCAACATGTGGCAGAATCACTCGATGTCAAACACCTCTTCATTATTTTGTGAATTATTGCACAGTAAGTTACCGTTTCATTTATTTTTTGTCAAAATCCTATTTTCAATGTTCTTACAAATGAATTCCTAGTTGACGAGAATTACCGTGTACTGTAATTGGGAGCCATGGAAAGTGTAAAGGCACTAAAATGTCAAAATGTAGGTTAGTGGCGTTACACTGCATTAATCGTACAATAATACCTTAAGTGTAAAAGTAATAAGGTGACTAACTTACCTTTGTTCTTCAGTAAGTTTGTAGGGAAAATTGATTGTCACTTATATCTATAATTTTATAGAACACAAACTTCAGCCACAAACAATCCAACTAACAAAGCGATAACATATAAGATGGCGGAACTCATTGACAACGGAACGGGTTGCGATCACGTCACGAGATGCAGATCGAAGTCGATCGATATTCTGCCTTCAGCGACGTGAGTGGGAAAAGATGTAACTAGAGCTGCGCGCGCACCCCCTGACATCGCCGTCAACTTTAGACTAGGCTTAAATTAAACTTGATGATTTACAGCTTGATCTTCTAGGCCAGTCATAAACTTAATGCCAGCTTATATTCAAAGCTTGTTAAATAATGCCGAAGTCAATCTAAATCCAAACTTAGTTTAAGCTTGTGTGCTGTGTGGGTTTGTAATTTATTCCACTCTTAGCAAGGACATTCTACTGTCCCAAAGTTACATCGTAATGCTTCAAGGTCGGTGGAGGAAAAGCATAGAGGAAAAGACTACAATCTAATGTTTTACATAGCCAATACTTTATTTAGGTAATACTTTACTTTATTAAAATGACTCAAATAAATCGTAAAGAATGTAACTCATTACATCTTTTAATAACCCTTGTTTATTTATTTATTTTTCAATGAGTTAAGTAGTACGATTAAAATTTAACAAAGTTGTAAGGTCGCATAATGATTTGAATATTGAATGAAACGAATAAGGAATATTAAGTATTAGTATGATAAGTATTGATTATCATGCAACCCATCAGTACCTATGCGTTTTAGTGTGGCGGACAATTTTTTCCCTCTCTTTTTCTTTTTTAGACAGTTTCCTCGTAGTAATATTTGTATATTTCAATTGTTTTTATTATAATACAACATGGAAAAAATACACGTTTTTAAAATTAAAAAATGGTTGGTTAAAATTAGCTCCTACTTAAGAAGAATAGTTATATTATGGAAAATAAAAGTTAATTGTAAATTAAGTGCCTTAAAATTGTTAGTATAATTATCAATAGTAATAAATGTAATATGTCTATATGTGCAAAACTTTTTGTGACGTACGGGTTTGTTTTAGAAATCACAATGTAAATAGTTTCAATAAATTAATTATGTTAAGTAGGTAATCGAAGACATCAAATTTTCTTTGAATACTATACTAATAGGTCCATCTAAAGTTTTCTCAATCGATTTAAATTAAGAGTTTTAATTAAGTGTGTGCAATTGATTTTAAAAAGATGATCAGTTATTCATGTGTGAAAATGAACATATACTGTAATAGGTTATTTGATTTTGATGTAGGTTTAGGCCTATAAGTGAAGTTTACACTTTATTTTTACTAGGAATAACTCTGACGGATAATTCATATGGGATTGGGGTTTTTTACATTTTTATGGACTTATTTGGAGCAAGTGTATATTCCGTTTAAATTAACATGTAATATCTTTTCATGTCAATTCAGTAAAAGTTCTAGTGGGATATATTTGAGTTTGAAGTTAAATAATAATAAAGTAATATTCAAATATTTTTCCTTAGTGACACTTTATAGCATTTCAAAATAGTTTACAAACCTATTGTAGCATGAAATGCTAAACGTGGATAATACGAAAGCGGATTATTTGTAATCTATTTTGACAAATAATGCGTATGCTACATATACATATTTCTACGTCTGAATTCCTTCCAAGATTAGTAGAATAATGGGATGCACAGATTCTTTTGTGGTATTACCAGTGGCGAGGTGTGAGATTTTTCCTCGGTCATCGCATGCTTATTTTTAGAAACCCAATTTTTGTTTAATAGGGGCTGAGAGGAAATTAACAATGAACCTAAACCCCAGAAAATTATTTATAAATAGACTATAATTTATTCACAACGAGTATATCAAATCATGTAATGCGACTAAAATCATCTTCTAATGTTATTATTCACGTGATACTATTGTAAGGTTAACGATAAGACTGCGCATCGTCTGCTGAACGACTGTCGTATTCCGGAATGCCGAAACTTCACGGATGCTGCCGAAAAGTCACGAGAGCTGCCGAATATTGCCGGACTCGCTCGATCTAGCGTGGTTGAGCGGGAGCCTAAACGCGCTGTGATTGGTTGCAGGTTTGGGGGGCGTGAGGGGAGGGAACTCTCTTTGATGGGCGCGGGGGGGTGGACGAGATACGCAGGATGTTGGCGCTTCCGCGCGGCGCGCGAGCGCTAGTCGTTGCGTTGGCGCTTGCTTAGCTTGATTGTGAACTGCGAGTTTGAAGCGGATTTGAACGTTACCACAATGACGTTGACGAAATTTTCATTAATCGTTCATGCAAACAAGGAATAAATTGTATGTTTATCATTGTTATTTACTGATACATTAAATTTATTGATTTGTCCTGGTCATCGCCGAATCCAGAGATGACCGCACGCTTCGCCACTGGGTATTACCTACATCGAACTGAATTAAAATATGAATTTACTAAAATTAAAATTAAAATATGAATTAAAAATTAAAATATGAATTTACTAATTTACTAAAATATGATTTTATACTACACTACTAACTACTCTATGAACTATTCTTTTTAACATTCTTGACATACTGATTTAGGTTAATAACTGTTTATTGATATTTAGATTAGTGTCTCATTTACTATTTTGCCTATTCATTAACTTCCGTTCCCTCTTAGTAATTATGTTGATATAAAACATGTATTTTGCTTTATATTTCTTTAAAAGTTGTCATTTAACCGAACACCGGAACTCAACCAAATGGTATATTTAATTGGTAGAGATGATAATGACTTTTTAATAGATTGTAAGGTAGTTAAGGATTATCAAGATATTTTAAACTTTAGTAATGCGGGGAATAAGTTATGTTTTAATGTTGTGCACCAGAATATTCGTAGTTACTCAAAGAACATTGACCAAAGGTTTGTTGTCTTAAATAATTTACTTATAAAAATTCATTGTATTGTTTTGAGCGAAGCCTGGTTACACGGAAACCTACAAATAGAGCAACTTGATGGGTATAATGTATTTAAAACAGATAATCCAATTAATAAAAATGACGGCATTGTGGTCCATATTGACAGTGCGATTCCTGTAACCTGCCGACAGCTGCGACTGGGGGGCGTGGCCAGCTGCCTATCGCTCACCTTCCGGTAAGCCGGTGTGGCATGTGAACTATTATGTGTTTATCGCAGCCCAAATTCAGACATCGATAATTTTGTACAAGCCTTGTATGCCTAGGTCAATCGTCAATAAAATCGAGTCTTAAGAATTTTAACGGGGGATTTAAGTATCAACATATTATTACTCGTTGCTCAAAATTCGATAAAGACAATTATTTAGACATCCTTTACGATGCGAGGTTTATAATCTGCATTGATAAAGTGATAAAAGTGATGCACGTATAAAAACTAATATAAAAATAACAGTATGTTTGTTTTAATCTTTTATTTATCAGATTCAAAAACTAAATGCTTGGATCATTTCCCACCTACACTGCCAAGCTCCTTTAATATATTTTACAAATCTACGTCCTTAAATATTTTACAAACTACTGACGTTTAAATATTGATTAAATTTGATTTCGCTCAAAACGTTTTTCCCGAACCGAATTTTTATAATTTGCGTTACTATAGGACAAACTGCAACAAAATGAAAAAAAAACTGTCTCATGTTCCTGAAAATTACAAAAAGAACAGTTGTAACCGTTCTAGTTTTGATTTCCCAAGATATAACATCCGAATCGTTTTGACAAAGGGAACTCTTATCTCCAAGTTCAACGACAATAGATGTTTGTGATATACGCGCGCGGCCTCTACACTCCATCTAATCACTTTCCACGTAACACTTCCACTGTTGTTTTTAAATATGTTCGCACATTTTCAGGCTCTTCAAAGTTTACGGTTAAATTACATTCTTAACAGTTCAATTTTTTTGCACCAAAATATCCGTTTCGAGGAAAAAATAATACTTTTCTTACTAAAAATATGTTTGGCAAAAATTTTTTGTAATCCACTCGTAGGCATATTTAAAACAAGTAAATAACTTATGATTGTATTTAAATTGTAAAAATATGATTGTCAAAGGAAGTTTCGAAATATAATGCATGATTTGGAGTACTGATCGGCGATTAAAATAATTTCTTAATAAAAAGTCTCCGGACCGATTCAATAGTATCACTTTCAATAAAACCCCAAACTTGTGCGCCGTAACAAATAATTAATTGCTTTTACTATGGCCTCAAAACAAACTATTTTAAAACCCAGCGGTACATTTTTTTTTTTATTAAATTACTCCAAACTGAATGTATTGCGAATTTTTTCTAATTTGTTTTCTCCTTAAAGTGGATGTTCCATGAATTGAAACATGTGAAAGTAAATCCTAGATACTTAATAGCTATTTACAACTTCAATATGTTCCACTTTATACTACCACTTGTCGCTTACCTTAAGCCTACCACATTTTCTGAAGACAAACAAACTGAAAAGAGTAGGTGAGAGATTGCAACCCTGCCTCAAGCCTGTGTTAGTCAAAAAACTACTTGTGACGCCATTTCTACACCACACGCTGGGGCTAGATTCACTGTTGTTAACTTTTCAAACTCTTTACTAAGCGTGACAAAATTCCGAGATTTTATAATTTGTAAATGAATGCCTTTCGATCAATCGCATCAAATGCTGAGCTGAAATAAAAAAAAAAAACAATATAATTTTTCTTTCTTTTGCGTCAGTCTAAGATTAACCATGCATGACAAATTAAAAATATATATTATCGACAGTTGAGTATTCCTTCCAGAAACCTGCTTGAAATTCCGAAAAAATTTCGTTTTCAAAAACCCAATTTTGCAATCTATTATTAAAAAGACTAGTGAATATTTTACAAGTGCAATTTATAAAAGATGAGCCTCTATAGATTTCAACTAAATTAACATTGCTTTTCTTTGGAGTGGAAAAATGGTTGATTCTTTAAAGCTAGAAGGAACGGTTTTGCTCAAATAAAATTTATTATACACTAATAACAAGACATCCAAAAAGTTATCGGAGGCATTCTTAACAAATTCATACGGGATCCGATTCTGTTTACCGATGATGTTTGAGTTCAAATTCAATTCAATATAACTTACGGTTTAAATAGAGTGCCTTAATTTTTCAAAAATCCAAATTTCCAGAAACATTATTTTTAAGCATTACTTTGACATACTATCTAAATAAAATCATTATATTTTCTGTTAAATATTCTTCTTGTTATTTCGGAAAATTATTGAAACTTACTCGCTGAAACGAAGGCATCAAATAAAACTTAAACATAAAAATAAAACAGGAAATAGTAAGCGCAAAGTTTTCGTCATATCCATTTTACCACCTCATTGCATTTTACAAGCTGATGTCTCTTCCAATTCAGTACTTGTCTTTCTAACATGATTTTCAATTTCAAGTGTAGGCCTATTTAAAAAATATCTTTGTGGTTTTAGGTCTAAGTAATTGATTTATAAAGGCCATATGAAAAATTCTCTTACTAAAATGCAATTTATTTACAAGAAACAATAATGCTTACTAAAAATTTACAATACCGATAAAAATTGAGTCAAGTTAGGGAAACGTATTCAAGAGAACGGTATAATTTAGATTAATTTTGTATAAGAAATAGCAAATTAGAGAACTTTCTTTCAAAAGAACAAATGCACAAGAAATGTAGCTTGTAAATAAATGATTTTACTCATAAACAATTCATTTTGTTTAATCGCTATTGAATGTGTGTATTCGCCAACTATCGTCTGGACGCTGGAACAGCATTGTAAATTGTAGCTATTGTACAATATACAACAACTACATTGTATTATTGAAATAAGTTATTTATGACTAGAAATAATAGTGAATTAAACAATTTTAAACTGCTTGAGGCGATAACACTTTTAAAATTATTATAATCGTCTATAAAAATAAAAATTAATAATACAAAAAATCGTAACTATTAAAAATAAAGAAAGAAATCTATTTAAACACTATTTTCAATTCAAAAGGAATAACATTGCATTCATAGTACGATTAAAAACAAACGTTGGGCAAGCGATGCCACAATCATAGCCATGCGATGTGGCTTGTGTCCCAAAACTCAGATCATGGAACCAGACAGACGCAAGAGCTCACCGAGCGGCGTGGTGGTTGCCGTGGAGGTGGGGCGGAGTAGAACTGGCAACGCTGCGTCATACACATAGCGTGCGCAGGCGATTGTGGCAACGCGTACGTACCTATAATTGTGGCGCCTGTGTATAATTTTTATTTTCCGTGTGTAAACTATTTTAACAACTATACTCTCAGGGAAAAAGTGTACAGCTGACATCTAGGTATGGAACCTCGTGTTATAACGTGAAAATCTCACTGGGCGCCATAATTTGGGATTCCCATGGCGTTGCCATAATTATAGCCAGGCTTGTATGTGTGTGTGTGTGTGTGTGTGTGTGTGTGTGTGTGTGTGTGTGTGTGTGTGTGTGTGTGTGTGTGTGTGTGTGTGTGTGTGTGTGTGTGTGTGTGTGAATGTGTGTGAATGTGTGTGTGTATGTGTGTGAATGTGTGTGTGAATGTGTGGAAAACGACGTACACCCACCTCCTCGCGGTGTTTTCTGGGTAACGCTAAGAGGTGTACAACAAATGTCTTGTAAACCACATGAATTAATCTATTTGTTTTTTTTAAAATATACATTCATAGGTATATACAATAATAACATTTATTAAAATTAAACAAATTTAAAAGCATTTTAAATGCATACAATTTATAATTGTTGTCACAAAAACACCTCGTGCTTTACTAATAATAGATGAAAACGATATAATGTATGTATAAAATATGAGTTTTTTTATTAATGGAGCTAGAAAAAATAAAGATAGCATTAAATTAGTGTTACCATAAAATTTGTTTATAGAACAATAAGTTTTTCTTCATAATTATAGGTTAATATATAAAAAAATGTCGAACCTGATTCCCTTATACAAATAATGAATAACAATCGCAATAAACACTTATCTTTAAGATACAAATGTGGTTAGCACTGAATCAGTGTTACCTTTAAATAATGTGAAAAGCCTTATATTTGGAAAAAAATTATACATTTGCCTAAATAATACAATTTACATGTTTTCCTTCAAACTAACTTTTTAACACACCGATTTTGAACCATTTTTTTTTTTTTTTTTTTTTTTTTTTTTTTTTTTTTTGAGGGAGAGGCGGAAAAATGCATTACGCACACAGGTGGCCAGCCTGTAGTGTGGGGCTCCCCTAAAAACGGGTTTACCCACTAAAAAACCTCCTCTACTCTTTAGGAATCTAACCTGGAATTGTTTGTCACATTACGTCAGGCTAGGCCTAAATTTGGCTTACGCCCGTGGGGCTCGCTCCTTATCCAGCCGTTCGATCAAGGGATCTGCACTTCGCGGTCCAGATCGGTTTTCTTTTCCAGGAGGATGCCCCGGACGAACTGTGACAAACAATCCCAGTTGCCCTCATCCTCCAAAATCTTTTGGCAGACCGAGTCCACCGAAAATGCACCAAAGATTTGTGTGGCCTCCAGGCGGGGCCCTTCCAACGGGGACAACGGAAGAATGTGTGTTCCGCATCGTCGGGAACACCCGGGCAATAAATGCAGTCCGGTGAACCGGTCTTTCCCATCCGGTTCAGGTACGACCGAAAATAGCCGTGACCTGTCAAAAATTGGGTCAGGTAGTAGTCCACCTCCCCATGCCGCCGTTCCACCCATGGTTGGACCTGCTTGATAAGTCGCGCAGTCCATCGTCCTCGGGTGTCGTGCTCCCAGCTGTGTTGCCACTGCTGGAAGGTTCGGGAGCGCTCTTCTGTTTTTGCCGTGTCCTTGCCGATCTCGCCTTGTCTCTGATAAATCGCTTTCCTCTCCCCTGCCAAGAGTTTGACAGGGATGACTCCGGCGACCACGAGGACGGCAGGCTCGGACACTGTCCGGTAGGCGGAACACACCCGGAGCGCAGCTTGACGCTGAACCCGGGCGAGTCGCAACCTGTAGCACTCCTTATCTAGAGCGCCTGCCCACACCTCTGCCCCGTAAAGAAGCACGGACTGGACCGCGGACATCAACAGACGTCTTCTGCTGGATCGGGGACCCCCGACATTGGCCATCAGCCTACTAAGGTAAGTCACTACCTTAGCGGCCTTGTCCGCCGTACGGAAGATCTGATCCCTCCAGCTTAACTTGGTGTCCACCATAACCCCGAGGTATTTGGCGGCACGAGTTGATGTGACCACCTCCCTTCCCACTCGAAACGGGACGACTGTGTCGATCCTCTTCTTCGTGAGAATCACGATCTCCGTCTTACTGAGAGCAAGTGAGAGACCGTGATCGGACATCCAGTTGTTGACCACCCGCATAACTCGGTTCAACTTCAGTTGGGCCAGCTCAACGTTGCGTGCAGCAATGAGAGCTGCGACGTCATCGGCGTACCAACCAAAGTGGTTTCCTCAGGCATCTCGGACCTCAGGAGGCTGTCATAGGCAACGTTCCAGAGATCCGGGCCGAGTATTGAACCTTGTGCGGCACAGAAGTGACTTCCATCGTCCGCGTTCCGTCCCTCGTGTCATAAATCAGGCTTCGAGAGCGTAGATAATCCTCGATGAGCCGCAACAGATTTTGAACCATAAAAATGTTTTATATACTGGTTTTAAGATCTATATTTAGGTAGCACTAAATTAGAGCTACCATTAAGTTAATAAAATAGCTACATACATTTATAATTATATTTTATTATTTAATTATTAAATATATTTAATTTATTCAATATTTATTTCACTGACTTTTTACAGCACAAATAAGTATAAAAACACAAAATCTGAAACAAATCAGTCATTTTAATTTTAATGTAAAATAATAAAAGCTCAAAACTTAATACTTTTTTTCAAAATCAAACAAAAGTAGCAACAAAATATCGGTGTTATCTTGAAATATTTATAGAAATTATAATATAGTATGGTTTTATTAATTTAAACTAAATTGAATTCATCCTTATTCTACACATAACTTAACGGTAAAACCATTCATTCTGAACCTTAATGCTTAGAACTCTGACATATTGTCTTAGAACTCTGACATATATTGTCTTTATTTCAAGATACAGCTCAACCTTTCATTATAAATCTTGTTAATTTTTTTAATGTATCTTCTTATTTCTATAAGGGTTTTGTCTGTTACGTCCCTTTTTCTCTCGACCTGCTGAACCGATTTTTAAGATTGAGGTGTCATTTTAAAGCTTAGGATATACCGCAGTGACTAATTGTAATTAAAAAGGTCATATTGTTTCGGGCTTCGACCCTCCTGGCCTTTGATTTATTTCTAGAGGACACTTTAAATGTTGACCAACTTTTATTGCAAGTTCTTTAATGTGAATTGTAATTTAACAGCTGATTACCTTTAGATGAATTTTAAAAGCCGGATAGTAAACAAAATTAGATCTCCGTCACTTCATAATCAACATTTACGTACTGTAGGTGAAATTCACTCATACAGAATCATAAAACGCGCAATTTGCGCACGGGCCACCTCGTAATATAATAAAAATATAAAACACATGAACTTTTAACTAATTTACCAATAGGGAATACGCTATTACGGTATTAGTCATGATAAGACCTAAGCCCCGGGGCCATGATACTTTTTCATTTTGAGATCTCTAAAAGCCAAAAACACCGTTTGTTCAATTTGATATATATATATATATATATGTGTGTGTGTGTGTCCATAAATACGATAACTTTTGAATGGAACCTCTGATTTTGATGAAATTTGGTACAGGGGTGTAAGCCAGTATCTACTTAATTGAGTTTGCGAAACATAATGATCGGATTATGGGAACGAGGTTTATGGGGTTTCTAAAGGGTTAAAATTGGGTTTTTGGCATTTTTGAACCTCAATTTTTAAAATTCATGACTTTTAACTAAACCATTCAAAAGAGCTTAAAACAACAAACCATTTAGTATTTTGAATTTTTACCTAACTTAAATGGTTATTCAGAAAATCCAAACACTATGTTTTACATGTTATTCTTATGGAAAATGAACAAAACCTTATATCTTGCTTATTTATTGAAATATCTTGATAAACTTGGTATGTACATTAATTAGAAAGCGTTTAACTTATATCTGCTTATAAAACGCATATGGCGGCAAACCTACGTACTCACCTCTATGGGTTTTATGGAAAAATTAAAAAACACCATAACCTGATAAAATTTGGTATGTACATTCACTAGGTAGGGTTTAACTTATATTTATCAACGAAACCCATATGGCGGCAAACCTACATACTTTAAACCCCCATGGATTTTATGAGAAAATAGAAAATATACCAAAATTCCATTGGAAACTTGCTGAGTAAGCAGGTCTGCTGCGATGGGGGTATTATATTTATAGTTACATTAAGGTAGCATTATTTTGATGCCACCTTTACATAAAATATATTAATTCAATTATCTTATTGTGTATTTACATTAAATTTAGTCTACATGTGGGAATTGAGACACCAATTTTTGGAAAATGAATGCATATAATCATGGGATATAGTCTTTATTCTGTAAACCGGCTTACCCCTTAATCGTTTCCCCTTTAAATTTTCATTTTAAATTTAAAGTGGAAACACTTCTTTTTACAAACAAATTTGTGCTATTATCATTCACTTTTCTTTGTTTAAATTAAATGTAGTCCTTTTTATTCTACTTGTAAAGCAGAAAATATACTGGAAAGATTTCTGGAACTTAAATGATATAGTTTTGGAACTTGAATCATTATTCCGAAAATACAATTTAACTCTCCAATTGTAAATATAAGATGAGAAAAGCTAAAATTTCTATATTTATAGTTATAGTTATAGGCATTTAGTCAAATGTCTATAACTCAATAATGATTGACAGATTAGGACAAGCGATACATCATTGAAAAGGTCTATGTATGATCACATGACTTTGACTAAAATAAGATAACCAAATTCTTCTTTTACAAAAATGTTAATTTTTGTAAAAGAAGAATTTGGTTATCTTATTTTAGTCAAAAGTCATGCGAATTATTTCAAATAAATACCCCCTCTCCTTCCTTTCCCCCACCTTCCAGGTCAATAATCGATCACGGCTAGCTGTTACCCCTCTCATTAGCATACCGTTATAAAAGTGGAGCGAGCGTTGTTTACTCCTTCATTCCGCTTCTACAAGCCACTCTTGTTGTTTCGTCTCTGCTGTTTACAATATTACTTGCTTCAAAATGCCTCCTTGTCTCAATGAAAATTTCAATTCCTCCGAAATTTCTGATGTTTTTGAACAACCTGAAGACACTTTAAATAACGACAGTGACAGTGAAGATGATGATTATACCGTTGAAATTAATGAAGAACTCAAAGTTATAGCAATTGATCCACAATCCCCATTCGATACAATAGATAAATTCATGTCTGAAGCTCATAAATGGTTGGACTCAGGATCTTACGTACGAATCGGCTCCTTTATATTGTATGATGATTGTAATTCTTTTCTTGTAACACCAAATGATAGAGACAGCATGCGGCAGTGGGCACAAACAATAAAGGAGTGTTACGAACAAGGTGTGGATGTTGGCGGCTATTTTACAGCGCAAGTCGTTTAATAACCAAACTACCCTTCCCCCACCCTACCCTTCCCAATCCTTATTCCTTCCCCCTCCCCATTTTAAAACTCATAAATGGCAGGCTATGAACCTCCAGGTTTCTAGTCTGTACTTGCACCTTGTGCCATCAAGATGCTTACCACTTTGTCTTTTATTTAAACAGGTCTTATAAGTTGTGAATGTGTCA
Organism: Neoaliturus tenellus; assembly: GCA_030545055.2. Classification (NCBI taxonomy): domain Eukaryota; kingdom Metazoa; phylum Arthropoda; class Insecta; order Hemiptera; family Cicadellidae; genus Neoaliturus; species Neoaliturus tenellus. The sequence continues at coordinate 68,856,637 of CM061537.1, read as the reverse complement.
TTAATAAGCTTGCATTTGTAGGAGATACATATACGGTTAAGAATGTCTCCTAGAGATACTTCTTTTGCGCAATTAATTAAAATTGTGAGACAACAAAACGTTACGTTAGTGCAAAAAGAAGTTGAAATAACTAATAAATTTCATGTTAAGATTAACGCAGCTCGAGAGAAAGTGAAATCAACCAAACTTGCTTCGTAGGTACCTCAGTGGTAGACTGGTATATATATATATATATATATATATATATATATATATATATAAATTGAACAAACGGTGTTTTTTGGGTATTTATTTGAAATAATTCGCATGACTTTTGACTAAAATAAGATAACCAAATTCTTCTTTTACTAAAATGTTAGTCTTACATAGACATTTTCAATGATGTATCGCTTGTTCCTAATCTGTCAATCCATTATTGAGTTATAGACATTTGACTAAATGCCTATAACTATAACTATAAATATAGAAATTTTAGCTTTTCTCATCTTATATTTACAATTGGAGAGTTAAATTGTATGTTCGGAATAATGATTCAAGTTCCAAAACTATATCATTTAAGTTCCAGAAATCTTTCCAGTATCTTTTCTGCTTTATAAGTAGAATAAAAAGGACTACATTTAATTTAAACAAAGAAAAGTGAATGATAATAGCACAAATTTGTTTGTAAAAAGAAGTGTTTCCACTTTAAATTTAAAATGAAAATTTAAAGGGGAAACGATTAAGGGGTAAGCCGGGTTTACAGAATAAAGACTATATCCCATGATTATATGCATTCATTTTCCAAAAATTGGTGTCTCAATTCCCACATGTAGACTAAATTTAATGTAAATACACAATAAGATAATTGAATTAATATATTTTATGTAAAGGTGGCATCAAAATAATGCTACCTTAATGTAACTATAAATATAATACCCCCATCGCAGCAGACCTGCTTACTCAGCAAGTTTCCAATGGAATTTTGGTATATTTTCTATTTTCTCATAAAATCCATGGGGGTTTAAAGTATGTAAGTTTGCCGCCATATGGGTTTCGTTGATAAATATAAGTTAAACCCTACCTAGTGAATGTACATACCAAATTTTATCAGGTTATGGTGTTTTTTAATTTTTCCATAAAACCCATAGAGGTGAGTAACGTAGGTTTGCCGCCATATGCGTTTTATAAGCAGATATAAGTTAAACGCTTTCTAATTAATGTACATACCAAGTTTATCAAGATATTTCAATAAATAAGCAAGATAGAAGGTTTTGTTCATTTTCCATAAGAATAACATGTAAAACATAGAGTTGGGATTTTCTGAATAACCATTTAAGTTAGGTAAAAATTCAAAATACTAAATGGTTTGTTGTTTTAAGCTCTTTTGAAAGGTTTTAGTTAAAAGTCATGAATTTTAAAAATTGAGGTTCAAAAAATGCAAAAAACCCAATTTTAACCCTTTAGAAACCCCATAAACCTCGTTCCCATAATCCGATCATTATGTTTCGCAAACTCAATTAAGTAGATACTGGCTTACACCCCTGTACCAAATTTCATCAAAATCAGAGGTTCCATTCAAAAGTTATCGTATTTATGGACACATATATATATATATATATATATATATATATATATATATATATATATATATATATATATATATATATCAAATTGAACAAACGGTGTTTTTGGCTTTAGAGATCTCAAAATGAAAAAGTATCATGGCCCCGGGGCTTAGGTCTTATCATGACTAATACCGTAATAGCGTATTCCCTATTGGTAAATTAGTTAAAAGTTCATGTGTTTTATATTTTTATTATATTACGAGGTGGCCCGTGCGCAAATTGCGCGTTTTATGATTCTGTATGAGTGAATTTCACCTACAGTACGTAAATGTTGATTATGAAGTGACGGAGATCTATTTTTGTTTACTATCCGGCTTTTAAAATTCATCTAAAGGTAATCAGCTGTTGAATTACAATTCACATTAAAGAACTTGCAATAAAAGTTGGTCAACATTTAAAGTGTCCTCTAGAAATAAATCAAGGCCAGGAGGGTCGAAGCCCGAAACAATATGACCTTTTTAATTACAATTAGTCACTGCGGTATATCCTAAGCTTTAAAATGACACCTCAATCTTAAAATCGGTTCAGCAGGTCGAGAGAAAAAGGGACGTAACAGACAAAACCCTTATAGAAATAAGAAGATACATTAAAAAAATTAACAAGATTTATAATGAAAGGTTGAGCTGTATCTTGAAATAAAGACAATATGTCAGAGTTCTAAGACAATATGTCAGAGTTCTAAGCATTAAGGTTCAGAATGAATGGTTTTACCGTTAAGTTATGTGTAGAATAAGGATGAATTCAATTTAGTTTAAATTAATAAAACCATACTATATTATAATTTCTATAAATATTTCAAGATAACACCGATATTTTGTTGCTACTTTTGTTTAATTTTGAAAAAAGTATTAAGTTTTGAGCTTTTATTATTTTACATTAAAATTAAAATGACTGATTTGTTCAGATTTTGTGTTTTTATACTTATTTGTGCTGTAAAAAGTCAGTGAAATAAATATTGAATAAATTAAATATATTTAATAATTAAATAATAAAATATAATTATAAATGTATGTAGCTATTTTATTAACTTAATGGTAGCTCTAATTTAGTGCTACCTAAATATAGATCTTAAAACCAGTATATAAAACATTTTTATGGTTCAAAATCGGTGTGTTAAAAAGTTAGTTTGAAGGTATAATTTTTTTCCAAATATAAGGCTTTTCACATTATTTAAAGGTACCACTGATTCAGTGCTAACCACATTTGTATCTTAAAGATAAGTGTTTATTGGGATTGTTATTCATTATTTGTATAAGGGAATCAGGTTCGACATTTTTTTTTATATATTAACCTATAATTATGAAGAAAACTTATTGTTCTATAAACAAATTTTATGGTAACACTAATTTAATGCTATCTTTATTTTTTCTAGCTCCATTAATTAAAAAAAAAAAAAAAACTCATATTTTATACATACATTATATCGTTTTCATCTATTATTAGTAAAGCATGAGGTGTTTTTGCGACAACAATTATAAATTGTATGCATTTAAAATGCTTTTAAATTTGTTTAATTTAAATAAATGTTATTATTGTATATACCTATAGTCGGGGGCAATAGAACAGGCGGTGAAGGTCAAGCCAATTACCATGTAGTTAAATGAGAAAAAAATCAGCTGGCTTATTGGAAGATTTGACCTTGACACGCCTGTTCTATTGCCCCTGACTATATGAATGTATATTAAAAAAAATATACAAATAGATTAATTCATGTGGTTTACAAGACATTGGTTGTACACCTCTTAGCGTTACCCAGAAAACACCGCGAGGAGGTGGGTGTACGTCGTTTTCCACACATTCACACACACACACACACACACACACACACACACACACACACACACACACACACACACACACACCCACACACACACACACACACACACACACACACACACACACACACACACACACACACACACACACACACACACACACACACACACACACACACACACACACATTCACACACACATTCACACACACATATTCACACACACATATTCACACACACACACACATGGTTTACGGGTCTTTTAGTCAACCGCGCCAGTGACCTTCATTCACACCAGACTTTTCAAATGAGTAGCTAAAGTTAATCACCTTAACTTCTCAATCTAATAAGTCCCACATTCATACATACATTCATACAGTTTATTAATTAAGAATAATTTTTACAATATTTACAATATTATGGGGGGTCAGTATGTTATTCAAAGAACATTCGTAATGCATACCATAAGTATTCATAACCTCCTTAGCTTTATTAAAGATATTTATACTGTTTGGTACAGGATATCTTGTAAAACTTGGTACAAAACCATCTTCCTTTGCTCTTTTCAGTGCTCTTTTATATCGTCTCCTCTCTGTACGAATGCACTTGTACTCCATTACTCCATACTTTTCATAGTATGTGTCCTTTTCCAATACACAAAAGATATGTTTTAAATCCATATCATCAGGTATAACAGCAACTTTAGGTATTTGATCAATTAACGTTTCAATTAGTTTTTTATTATTTGACAACGCTTTACGTAAGGAGTGAGTCAACTTAAGGTTTTCTCTTTTTAGTTTATACTCTCCATACTTGCGAATTGATGGTAGTATTTCTTCAAACACCCAATCTTGAAAGCGCTTAGCTAATTTCATCTTAGACGATAAAATTAAGGAATATAAACCTGGTTCATTGATGAATACGGTATTTTTTTGAAAGTTAGAGGGTAGCACTAAACTGTTTCCATCAATATCTTTACATAACTTTTTATATTTTTCCTTAACTAGATCATTTATTGCTTTTCGCGGTCTTTTATATTCTAGAATTTCTAATACATCATTAGCCTTAAACCATGGATTGTTTTCACGATCAAATAATACAGCTACAGGTTTACTATCAAACATGTAACACTGCAGTTCAGACATATGAAGTCAAATGTAACAAAAATAGCATACACCTTTTAAATATCCTGAATAACCGAAGTTGTCAATAAGATGTTCACTTGGCAAAAGTTCGCCAAACAATGAAATGCATGGTTAACCGACCTGCTTATATACCCGACGAAGAGTGGTGGAAACCTTCTGCGCATGCGCAGTAGACAAGTACTACTGCGCATACACAATTGTATGTTAAATTTAAACAATTTTTTTGCGGATGTCAATAATAAGGGCACACTCAACAAACCACTTTCATAAATGATGAAGCACAACTGGGCATGCAAAATGAAGGGAAATACTGCACATTTAACAGATATATGATACATTTTAAATTTGTTGACAATTTCCTGTAGATTTTTTAAAACTGATTTTTTAATATATTTTACATTAATGCCACATTCATTTTAATTTAATAAATTGAACTTAAAAAATTAGCTTTACATACATGTGCTAAAGATTATTATTTTTTATACCAAAATAAGACTTGCTTGACTACAACACATAACAAGTGTTCCAAACAATAATAAAATCAAATACAAAACTAATTATGTTAAACTTTACACATAAAAACACTATTAAATAGTACATTAAAAGGTAGCACCAAAACGGTAGTACAATATCTAGCATAACAAAGAAATAGAAATTCCTATATCATCATTAAAGTTAAAACTAAAAGTTTGTTAATAATTCATGTAGATAACAAATATGTTTGGTAGTTTGACCTTAACGTAATACTTAAATTTTTGTTTAAGAACCTAAAGCAAAATTTTACATGTAAAAAAAAATAGTACACCAAAGATAGCACCAAAACGGTGCTACCGGTTGCTACATTAAAAATTAGCAACATTTAAATGGGTTAAGCTCAATTGGAGGTTTCCAAATTACCTTTAATGTTAAAACTAAGGTTTTGTTAAGTTATCATGTATATATAAACATATTTCGTAGTTTTTTACATTAAACCAGAAGTTAAAAGTGTTTTTTAAAAACCTACAGCCTCAGTACACTTAATTAGGGACAGGAACAAGACCAAATACCTGTCTCTGCGTCAGGCATAGGTTCATATATAAACATATTTTATAGTTTTACATTAAACCAGTAGTTAAAAGTCTTGTTTAAAAACGTAAAGCCTCAATACACTTAATGATGGACAGGAACGGTGCCAAGTACTTGTCTCTGAGTCAGCAGAGGCTCATATGTAAACATATTTTGTACTTTAACATTAAACCAGTAGTTAAAAGTGTTGTTTTGTACTTTAACATTAAACCCGTAGTTAAAAGTGTTGTTTAAAACTTTAAGCAAAATTGACAAGGAAGAAATAGTACACCAAAGGTAGCACCAAAACGGTGCTACCTTTAATTAGCAACATTTAAATGTTTTAAGCTCAATTAAAAGTTCCCAAATTATTTTCAATGTAAAAACTAAGGTTTAGTTAAGTTATCATGTATATAAACATATTTCGTAGTTTTACATTAAACTAGTAGTTAAAAGTCTTGTTTAAAAACGTAAAGCCTCAGTACACTTAATGATGGACAGGAACGGGGGCCAAGTACTTGTCTCCAAGTCAGCAGAGGCTCATATATAAACATATTTCGTACTTTAACATTAAACACTTAGTTAAAAGTGTTGTTTAAAAACTTTAAGCAAAATTGACAAGGAATAAATAGTACACCAAAGGTAGCACCAAAACGGTGCTACCTTTAAGTAGCAACATTTAAATAGGTTAAGCCCAATTGGAAGTTTCCAAATTATTTTCAATGTAAAAACTAAGGTTTTGTTAAGTTATCATGTATATAAACATATTTTGTAGTTTTACATTAAACCAGTAGTTAAAAATCTTGTAGCAACATTTAAATGGGTTAAGTTAAATTAGAAGTTTGAAGACACAAATTTGTGGTAACAATTTACCACTACTATTTTAACTTGTACTGGGAGTAACAATTTCACACTACTGGCTTGGCACCTACATTTAAATGGGTTAAGTTAAATTAGAAGTTGGAAGACACAAATTTGTGTTTGTGGTAACAATTTACCACTACTATTTTAACTTGTACTCGGAGTAACAATTTCACACTACTGGCTTTGCAGGGGGAGGGGGTGGGGGAGGGGGTGGGGGAAGGGTGGGGGAGGGGGGGGTCACTTCTCGTCCGGAGCAAAAAACTTTTTGGTCAAGGTCAAAAATTTTTCCGAAAAAAAAGTTCGAAGGGGGAGGGGGTGGGGGAGGGGGTGGGGGAGGGGGGGGTCACTTCTCATCCGGAGCAAAAAAACGTTTTGGTCAAGGTCAAAAATTTTTCCGAAAAAAAAGTTCGAAGGGGGAGGGGGTGGGGGAGGGGGTGGGGGAGAGGGTGGGGGAGGGGGAGGGGGAGGGGGTGGGGGAGGGGGAGGGGGAGGGGGTGGGGGGGTCACTTCTCGTCCGGAGCAAAAAACTTTTTGGTCAAGGTCAAAAAATTTTCCGAAAAAAAAGGTCGAAGGGGGAGGGGGTGGGGAAGGGGGTGGGGGAGGGGGGGGGTCACTTCTCGTCCGGAGCAAAAAACTTTTTGGTCAAGGTCAAAAATTTTTCCGAAAAAAAAAGTTCGAAGGGGGGGGTTCGCACTTTTTGTCGGGGGGGGGGGGGGGTCAGGGAGGTTAAGTGGGTCAAGGTCACCCACAACACTTCTACTCTAAGTGTTGGCTATATACCCCCACCATAACTAGGTCCCTAGGCTGCACAACACAGCTCCGCCAGTATGTCTCCGGCTTCCATGCGGTGCGCCTCGCTGTTCTCTAACTCTCTATATGTAAGTAATTTTATAAGTTTTGAATCTAGGTCACTACACTTTACCTCTGGGACGATATCGACTTGTAGTATTTCTGTGTTTTGGCTCAAGGTCATCACACTTTAACTCTGGGGCAATGTCGACTTGTAGTACTTCAGTATTTTAACTCAAGGTCACCACACTTTAACTCTGAGACTGCATCAACTTGTATTATTTCAGTGTTTTGACTCAAGGTCATCACACTTTAACTTTGGGACTGCATCAACTTGTATTATTTCTGTGTTTTGACTCAAGGTCATCTCACTTAAACTCTGGGATGGTATCAACTTGTAGTATTTCTATGTTTTGACTCAAGGTCATCACACTTTAACTCTGAGGCAATATCGACTTGTAGTACTTCAGTATTTTAACTCAAAGTCACCACACTTTAACTCTGAGACTGCATCAACTTGTATTATTTCAGTGTTTTGACTCAAGGTCATCACACTTTAACTTTGGGATGACATCGACTTGTAGTATTTCGATGTTTTCACTCAAGGTCATCATACTTTACCATGTACATTTAAGGTAGCACCAAAACGGTGCTACCTAGCTTGACATTTTCAAGTTTCCCAAGGTCATCACACTTTAACTCTGGGATGTATTTCAGTGTTTTGACTCAAGGTCGTCACACTTTAACTCTGGGGCGGGATCGACTTGTAGTATTTCTGTGTTTTAACTCAAGGTCACCACACTTTAACTCTGGGACGGGAATACTTCTACTCTAAGTGTTGGCTATATACCCCCACCATAACAGGGTCCCTAGGCTGCACAACACAGCTCCGCCAGTATGTCTCCGGCTGCCATGCGGTGCGCCTCGCTGTTCTTTAACTCTCTATATTTAAGTAATTTTATAAGTTTTGAATCTAGGTCACTACACTTTACCTCTGGGACGATATCGACTTGTAGTATTTTCTGTGTTTTGGCTCAAGGTCATCACACTTTAACTCTAGCACATCGGTTATCGTACCAGAGGTACTCAATAACTTGTAATGTTTAGGGTGGCGTTTGCACGCCACTTGGCATCGCCATGAGTGTCCAGTCCAAGTTTTAGGTTAAATTAATTTTACTGTAATCTTTTCCATTTCCAATTCGTTTTGCCAAAGAATAAGGTGTCGCTTTATAAATTGGTATTTCTCCAAAGTTATTGGGGATTGCAGGGATACAATTAGTTTATTTAGGAGACTCTTCATCTTGGAGTTTAACACAACTTCCACTTTAACTTTACTTCCTCGGCTCTCACAGCCTAAGCTGTATAGAAATGTTTCTTCTAGTGCCAACTCGGGCCAAGAGAACAGTGTGTTGACTGTAGGACAGCTCATGGTGAAGTGATGCGATACTCCAGCGTACAACCTCACCTTCCCCCACCACTGTGACCTTCCCCCACTCCTGCTGTTTCCCCCACCTCTTTTCCCTTGACTCATGCGCTACAAGCAGTCTCTCAGTATCGTGCGGACTTTTGTAAGGGGAAGCCATGTCGCGGGACGTTTTAGGTAAGAAACTTAGCCGTGTTAAGACTTTATTAGTTGCTCACTGTCCACCACTCAAAGTCAAAAGGGTTTCCACTTTAGCTAAGTGGCACAAACTGTTGCGCGGACACCCTAAGTTTTATACCAAACAGACTAATGTCAGTTTTACTGATGAAGATTTGTTTAAAATATTGGATGAAATGACTTTTCCTTGCAAAATTCAGTTAGTTACTCCCATTCCTGACAGTTTAGAGTCTTAGTCTCTCAAGCCGATATACCTAGAATACACATAGCCTAACAGTCAGTCGCTCGGTGACTGTCGTGGGGTGCACATCGGTGTCGGCGCTCCGTTGTTAAGTTTTCAAGGTCACAGTAATATTAAATTGTTGGTGTTGTGCTGGTTCAAGGTCACCTGAGGGATTACCGATTGCCCATTTAGGCAGAGTCATGTCAGAAACTCGAGTTTGACTTGGCACTTTTGCCGTTTCTCGTCCGAAATTCGCTCCAAGTGGTCAAGGTCACGGGGACTCGGACTGAAACTCGGAGCGTAGTGCGAGAAACGGCAAAAGTGCCAAAAAATTTTAAGTTTCGGCGTGACCTTGACCTTAGTGGCGTCGGTGACGTCCTTTTGATGACGTAAGGGGTGATGACGTCATCAGCACGTCATTTCTGTGACGTCATGGGTGTGACGTCATAGAAATGACGTCATTAGTGATGACGTCATCGATGACGCAATCGATGACGTCATCGATGACGTCATCGGTGAGGTCATTGACCTCGATGACGTCATCCCTCAGGTGACCTTGAACTGGGCCAGCACCAACAATTTCACAATACTCGCGACTTATCAAGCAGGTCCAACCATGGGTGGAACGGCGGCATGGGGAGGTGGACTACTACCTGACCCAATTTTTGACAGGTCACGGCTATTTTCGATCGTACCTGAACCGGATGGGAAAGACCGGTTCACCGGACTGCATTTATTGCCCGGGTGTTCCCGACGATGCGGAACACACATTCTTCCGCTGTCCCCGTTCGGAAGGGCCCCGCCTGGAGGCCACACAAATATTTGGTGCATTTTCGGTGGACTCGGTCTGCCAAAAGATTTTGGAGGATGAGGGCAACTGGGATTGTTTGTCACAGTTCGTCCGGGGCATCCTCCTGGAAAAGAAAACCGATCTGGACCGCGAAGTGGCCCAGATCCCTTGATAGAGCGGCTGGATAAGGAGCGAGCCCGACGGGCGTAAGCCAAATTTAGGCCTAGCCTGACGTAATGTGATAAACAATTCCAGGTTAGATTCTTAAAGAGTAGAGGAGGTTTTTTAGTGGGTAAACCCGTTTTTTAGGGGAGCCCCACACTACAGGCTGGCCACCTGTGTGCGTAATGCATTTTTCCGCCTCTCCCTCAAAAAAAAAAAAAAAGTGACCTAGAAAAATATTTATTATGAAAGCCTTAGAGTTTGGTAGGTAATAAATTGTATGCAACATATTAAACCACCAAATGATTTTATAATTTTGCTAAAATATAAAACAATGCATATACATTACGAAGTGCAAGTATCACGTCTACTTTAAGGAAAACAAAAATGATACTATAACACTTCTTGTTTATATTTTAAAAACTTAATTGCTAATTAATTGAACCTACAGATGAAAAGGTGCCTAATTTTTACATAAACCACCAGTGGTAACCACTCCTATTAGTTAGAATGATAGCTAAAAATAGTTTTTGGAGCAATAAGTAAGCAATTTATTGTTTCTGATTTTAAGGAAGTTACTTTGCTCATAACACATAATCATTAAGTATTTGATAATCTCCATTGTCTTTTAGCTATGGAAAGCAAACTTAAAAAAAGTCAAGTTCTTAATAAATGTTGCTGCACCGATTAGAAAACCACCATTAATATATAATCAAATTATCATCGCAGAATCACTTGCATATCATTTTATATGGCAAACAAAACAAATTTTCATATTTTAACATGGATCTCTTTGTTGATTACATCAGTTTTCATGAGATGAAATCAAATCTTGTATCGGTTGATATTTTCATATAAATTGAAACCCAAAGGCCTCAATAACTGAGCTATCAATCTAATGACGTCGAGTGGTGGGTAAAAATGAATTGTGCTCGAAATCATTCCAATTATTGAACAAAATCCCTCCAATTGACTTGTTATACAACTTATGCATCGCTTCGCAACAGAGAGAGTGTTATCAATTTACGCCTGTCAGTTTATTGTATTTCCAGTATTCAGTTTTCAGTGGATCGCATATAAGTTATTTTTAATTGTGTTAAAAACGCGGCAATCTATCTTCTTATTTCTATAAGGGTTTCGTCTGTTACGTCCCTTTTTCTCTCGACCTACTGAACCGATTTTTTAAGATTGAGGTGTCATTTTAAAGCCTAGGATGTACCGCAGTGACGAATCGTAATTAAAAAGGTCAAATTGTTTCGGGCTTCGCCCCCCTCACCTTTGATATATTTCTAGAGGGCGCTTTAAAATGTTGACCAACAGTATCGGGACAGAGACCCAAACACTTGGATCTCGGACAGCCTCGGTACTGCTGCATTTTGGGCACATAATACACGAGATGTTTTGGTGCGGAGTCACGGGCGCGGCCGAGGATTCGTCTGGGTTCGGTGTAGGGACGTGACTATCTTCAGTTGCTACCTCACACCCAACGAGGCCGTCCAGGACTTCCGCGACAAGATAGATAGCCTAGAGGAGTGCGTTCTCGGCACCACCGGGCATGTCGTCGTTGGTGGCGATTTCAACGCCAGGGCCGTCGAGTGGGGAATGCCCTCTACCAGCTCCCGGGGGAAATACATCCTGGATTTCATCGCCAGGGCCGGTCTTGTCGTCCTCAACCAGGGCGACACACCTACTTTTCGGCGCCCCGGGCAGAGAGGCACGATCCCCGACGTCACCTTTGCGTCTGAGTCGCTCCTTCCGAGGATCTCTGGCTGGAGGGTTGTGGAGGACTACACGGGTAGCGACCACCAATACATCGTTTTTGACCTGCATGATCAGGCAAATCGTCGAGTTTCCGCATCTCGGGAAGGGCCACGCCGGTGGAACACCAACAAACTGGACGTGGTCAAGTTCACCGAAGTCATCTCTCGGGGAGCGCAGGGGAATCCTGGTGAGGCTGGGGCCGAGGCACTAGTAACATCCACGATGGAACTGATCGTCTCGGCCTGCGACCAGTCTATGCCGCGAAGGAAACCCCGACGCGACAAACAACCCGTTTACTGGTGGACTGAAGAGATTGCGGAACTCAGAAGAACATGTTTAAGAACTAGACGAGCCGCCACAAGAGCGATAATTCCCGCAGACAGAGTTCGTAAGTCGGAGGCCTATAAAGCTGCGAGAAAATCTCTCCGCCAGGCGATAAACAGGAGCAAGGCGAATAGCTGGAGGAGACTTCGTGACGACGTTGACTCTGACCCGTGGGGCCTGGGTTACAAACTTGTAACACAGAAACTCGGCAACCGCTCTCCACCTTCCATCATGGAGGGCGCCACCATGGGGAGGATCGTCGCTGCGTTGTTTCCTGAACATCCACAGCGACCGCCGGTTGACTTCGGACGGGTAGAGGACGTTCCACTCTTCACTTTCGAGGAGCTGGAAACCTCCGTTCTCTCCCTGAAGAGCAACAAGGCTCCTGGCCCGGACGGGATTCCCAGTGAGGCTTTAAAGAAAGTATTTTCAATCAACGCTGACTTGTTGTTGAGAATGTACAATGCCTGTTTGGTAGAAGGGGTGTTTCCGGCTCCCTGGAAAACAGCCAGGCTTGTACTGATCAGCAAGGGCAAAGGTGATCCCGAACTGCCGTCGTCCCACAGGCCTCTCTGCATGTTGGACACGGCTGGGAAGCTGTTCGAGAAGCTGATCCGTTCCCGCCTGACTTCTGCCGTGGAAGCTGCCGGGGACTTATGCCCCCGTCAGTACGGCTTCAGAAAGGGACGGTCAACGATCGACGCTGTCACCGAAGTTCAGAGAGCTGTGGAGAGAGCCGAGAGCCACAACCATTTCTCCCGCCGAGTAGTGCTTCTTGTTACGCTTGATGTCAAGAATGCCTTCAACTCGGCGAGGTGGGTCGATATGTTGGATGCGCTTCGTAACACCTTTCGTATTCCTGCATATCTGTTGCGGCTCATCGAGGATTATCTACGCTCTCGAAGCCTGATCTATGACACGAGGAACGGAACGCGGACGATGGAAGTCACTTCTGGTGCCGCACAAGGTTCAATACTCGGCCCGGATCTCTGGAACGTTGCCTATGACAGCCTCCTGAGGTCCGAGATGCCTGAGGAAACCACTTTGGTTGGGTACGCCGATGACGTCGCAGCTCTCATTGCTGCACGCAACGTTGAGCTGGCCCAACTAAAGTTGAACCGAGTTATGCGGGTTGTCAACAACTGGATGTCCGATCACGGTCTCTCGCTTGCTCTTAGTAAGACGGAGATCGTGATTCTCACGAAGAAGAGGATCGACACCGTCGTCCCGTTTCGAGTGGGAAGGGAGGTGGTCACATCAACTCGTGCCGCCAAATACCTTGGGGTTATGGTGGACACCAAGTTAAGCTGGAGGGATCAGATCTTCCGTACGGCGGACAAGGCCGCTAAGGTAGTTACTCACCTTAGTAGGCTGATGGCCAATGTCGGGGGTCCCCGATCCAGCAGAAGACGTCTGTTGATGTCCGCGGTCCAGTCCGTGCTCCTTTACGGGGCAGAGGTGTGGGCAGGCGCTCTAGATAAGGAGTGCTACAGGTTGCGACTCGCCCGAGTTCAGCGTCAAGCTGCGCTCCGGGTGTGTTCCGCCTACCGGACAGTGTCCGAGCCTGCCGTCCTGGTGGTCGCCGGAGTCATCCCTGTCAAGCTCTTGGCAGGGGAGAGGAAAGCGATTTATCAGAGACGGGGCGAGATCGGCAAGGACACGGCAAGAACAGAAGAGCGCTCCCGAACCTTCCAGCAGTGGCAACACAGCTGGGAGCACGACACCCGAGGACGATGGACTGCGCGACTTATCAAGCAGGTCCAACCATGGGTGGAACGGCGGCATGGGGAGGTGGACTACTACCTGACCCAATTTTTGACAGGTCACGGCTATTTTCGATCGTACCTGAACCGGATGGGAAAGACCTGTTCACCGGACTGCATTTATTGCCCGGGTGTTCCCGACGATGCGGAACACACATTCTTCCGCTGTCCCCGTTGGGAAGGGCCCCGCCTGGAGGCCACACAAATATTTGGTGCATTTTCGGTGGACTCGGTCTGCCAAAAGATTTTGGAGGAAGAAGGCAACTGGGATTGTTTGTCACAGTTCGTCCGGGGCATCCTCCTGGAAAAGAAAACCGATCTGGACCGCGAAGTGGCCCAGATCCCTTGATAGAGCGGCTGGATAAGGAGCGAGCCCGACGGGCGTAAGCCAAACTTAGGCCTAGCCTGACGTAATGTGATAAACAATTCCAGGTTAGATTCCTAAAGGGTAGAGGAGGTTTTTTAGTGGGTAAACCCGTTTTTTAGGGGAGCCCCACACTACAGGCTGGCCAAGTGTGTGCGTAATGCATTTTTCCGCCTCTCCCTCAAAAAAAAAAAAGTGACCTAGAAAAATATTTATTATGAAAGCCTTAGAGTTTGGTAGGTAATAAATTGTATGCAACATATTAAACCACCAAATGATTTTATCATTTTGCTAAAATATAAAACAATGCATATACATTACGAAGTACAAGTATTACGTCTACTTTAAGGAAAACAAAAATGATATTATAACACTTCTTGTTTATATTTTAAAAACTTAATTGCTAATTAATTGAACCTACAGATGAAAAGGTGCCTAATTTTTACATAAACCACCAGTGGTAACCACTCCTATTAGTTAGAATGATAGCTAAAAATAGTTTTTGGAGCAATAAGTAAGCAATTTATTGTTTCTGATTTTTATGAAGTTACTTTGCTCATAACACATAATCATTAAGTATTTGATAATCTCCATTGTCTTTTAGCTATGGAAAGCAAACTTAAAAAAAGTCAAGTTCTTAATAAATGTTGCTGCACCGATTAGAAAACCACCATTAATATATAATCAAATTATCATCGCAGAATCACTTGCATATCATTTTATATGGCAAACAAAACAAATTTTCATATTTTAACATGGATCTCTTTGTTGTTTACATCAGTTTTCATGAGATGAAATCAAATCTTGTATCGGTTGATATTTTCATATAAATTGAAACCCAAAGGCCTCAATAACTGAGCTATCAATCTAATGACGTCGAGTGGTGGGTCAAAATGAATTGTGCTCGAAATCATTCCAATTATTGAACAAAATCCCTCCAATTGACTTGTTATACAACTTATGCATCGCTTCGCAACAGAGAGAGTGTTATCAATTTACGCCTGTCAGTTTATTGTATTTCCAGTATTCAGTTTTCAGTGGATCGCATATAAGTTATTTTTAATTGTGTTAAAAACGCGGCAATCTATCTTCTTATTTCTATAAGGGTTTCGTCTGTTACGTCCCTTTTTCTCTCGACCTACTGAACCGATTTTTAAGATTGAGGTGTCATTTTAAAGCCTAGGATGTACCGCAGTGACGAATTGTAATTAAAAAGGTCAAATTGTTTCGGGCTTCGCCCCCCTCACCTTTAATATATTTCTAGAGGGCGCTTTAAAATGTTGACCAACAGTATCGGGACAGAGACCCAAACACTTGGATCTCGGACAGCCTCGGTACTGCTGCATTTTGGGCACGTAATACACGAGATGTTTTGGTGCGGAGTCACGGGCGCGGCCGAGGATTCGTCTGGGTTCGGTGTAGGGACGTGACTATCTTCAGTTGCTACCTCACACCCAACGAGGCCGTCCAGGACTTCCGCGACAAGATAGATAGCCTAGAGGAGTGCGTTCTCGGCACCACCGGGCATGTCGTCGTTGGTGGCGATTTCAACGCCAGGGCCGTCGAGTGGGGAATGCCCTCTACCAGCTCCCGGGGGAAATACATCCTGGATTTCATCGCCAGGGCCGGTCTTGTCGTCCTCAACCAGGGCGACACACCTACTTTTCGGCGCCCCGGGCAGAGAGGCACGATCCCCGACGTCACCTTTGCGTCTGAGTCGCTCCTTCCGAGGATCTCTGGCTGGAGGGTTGTGGAGGACTACACGGGTAGCAACCACCAATACATCGTTTTTGACCTGCATGATCAGGCAAATCGTCGAGTTTCCGCATCTCGGGAAGGGCCACGCCGGTGGAACACCAACAAACTGGACGTGGTCAAGTTCACCGAAGTCATCTCTCGGGGAGCGCAGGGGAATCCTGGTGAGGCTGGGGCCGAGGCACTAGTAACATCCACGATGGAACTGATCGTCTCGGCCTGCGACCAGTCTATGCCGCGAAGGAAACCCCGACGCGACAAACAACCCGTTTACTGGTGGACTGAAGAGATTGCGGAACTCAGAAGAACATGTTTAAGAACTAGACGAGCCGCCACAAGAGCGATAATTCCCGCAGACAGAGTTCGTAAGTCGGAGGCCTATAAAGCTGCGAGAAAATCTCTCCGCCAGGCGATAAACAGGAGCAAGGTGAATAGCTGGAGGAGACTTCGTGACGACGTTGACTCTGACCCGTGGGGCCTGGGTTACAAACTTGTAACACAGAAACTCGGCGCCCGCTCTCCACCTTCCATCATGGAGGGCGCCACCATGGGGAGGATCGTCGCTGCGTTGTTTCCTGAACATCCACAGCGACCGCCGGTTGACTTCGGACGGGTAGAGGACGTTCCACTCTTCACTTTCGAGGAGCTGGAAACCTCCGTTCTCTCCCTGAAGAGCAACAAGGCTCCTGGCCCGGACGGGATTCCCAGTGAGGCTTTAAAGAAAGTATTTTCAATCAACGCTGACTTGTTGTTGAGAATGTACAATGCCTGTTTGGTAGAAGGGGTGTTTCCGGCTCCCTGGAAAACAGCCAGGCTTGTACTGATCAGCAAGGGCAAAGGTGATCCCGAACTGCCGTCGTCCCACAGGCCTCTCTGCATGTTGGACACGGCTGGGAAGCTGTTCGAGAAGCTGATCCGTTCCCGCCTGACTTCTGCCGTGGAAGCTGCCGGGGACTTATGCCCCCGTCAGTACGGCTTCAGAAAGGGACGGTCAACGATCGACGCTGTCACCGAAGTTCAGAGAGCTGTGGAGAGAGCCGAGAGCCACAACCATTTCTCCCGCCGAGTAGTGCTTCTTGTTACGCTTGATGTCAAGAATTCCTTCAACTCGGCGAGGTGGGTCGATATGTTGGATGCGCTTCGTAACACCTTTCGTATTCCTGCATATCTGTTGCGGCTAATCGAGGATTATCTACGCTCTCGAAGCCTGATCTATGACACGAGGAACGGAACGCGGACGATGGAAGTCACTTCTGGTGCCGCACAAGGTTCAATACTCGGCCCGGATCTCTGGAACGTTGCCTATGACAGCCTCCTGAGGTCCGAGATGCCTGAGGAAACCACTTTGGTTGGGTACGCCGATGACGTCGCAGCTCTCATTGCTGCACGCAACGTTGAGCTGGCCCAACTAAAGTTGAACCGAGTTATGCGGGTTGTCAACAACTGGATGTCCGATCACGGTCTCTCGCTTGCTCTTAGTAAGACGGAGATCGTGATTCTCACGAAGAAGAGGATCGACACCGTCGTCCCGTTTCGAGTGGGAAGGGAGGTGGTCACATCAACTCGTGCCGCCAAATACCTTGGGGTTATGGTGGACACCAAGTTAAGCTGGAGGGATCAGATCTTCCGTACGGCGGACAAGGCCGCTAAGGTAGTTACTCACCTTAGTAGGCTGATGGCCAATGTCGGGGGTCCCCGATCCAGCAGAAGACGTCTGTTGATGTCCGCGGTCCAGTCCGTGCTCCTTTACGGGGCAGAGGTGTGGGCAGGCGCTCTAGATAAGGAGTGCTACAGGTTGCGACTCGCCCGAGTTCAGCGTCAAGCTGCGCTCCGGGTGTGTTCCGCCTACCGGACAGTGTCCGAGCCTGCCGTCCTGGTGGTCGCCGGAGTCATCCCTGTCAAGCTCTTGGCAGGGGAGAGGAAAGCGATTTATCAGAGACGGGGCGAGATCGGCAAGGACACGGCAAGAACAGAAGAGCGCTCCCGAACCTTCCAGCAGTGGCAACACAGCTGGGAGCACGACACCCGAGGACGATGGACTGCGCGACTTATCAAGCAGGTCCAACCATGGGTGGAACGGCGGCATGGGGAGGTGGACTACTACCTGACCCAATTTTTGACAGGTCACGGCTATTTTCGATCGTACCTGAACCGGATGGGAAAGACCGGTTCACCGGACTGCATTTATTGCCCGGGTGTTCCCGACGATGCGGAACACACATTCTTCCGCTGTCCCCGTTGGGAAGGGCCCCGCCTGGAGGCCACACAAATATTTGGTGCATTTTCGGTGGACTCGGTCTGCCAAAAGATTTTGGAGGATGAGGGCAACTGGGATTGTTTGTCACAGTTCGTCCGGGGCATCCTCCTGGAAAAGAAAACTGATCTGGACCGCGAAGTGGCCCAGATCCCTTGATAGAGCGGCTGGATAAGGAGCGAGCCCGACGGGCGTAAGCCAAATTTAGGCCTAGCCTGACGTAATGTGATAAACAATTCCAGGTTAGATTCCTAAAGAGTAGAGGAGGTTTTTTAGTGGGTAAACCCGTTTTTTAGGGGAGCCCCACACTACAGGCTGGCCACCTGTGTGCGTAATGCATTTTTCCGCCTCTCCCTCAAAAAAAGAAAAAAAAAAAGTGACCTAGAAAAATATTTATTATGAAAGCCTTAGAGTTTGGTAGGTAATAAATTGTATGCAACATATTAAACCACTAAATGATTTTATCATTTTGCTAAAATATAAAACAATGCATATACATTACGAAGTACAAGTATTACGTCTACTTTAAGGAAAACAAAAATGATATTATAACACTTCTTGTTTATATTTTAAAAACTTAATTGCTAATTAATTGAACCTACAGATGAAAAGGTGCCTAATTTTTACATAAACCACCAGTGGTAACCACTCCTATTAGTTAGAATGATAGCTAAAAATAGTTTTTGGAGCAATAAGTAAGCAATTTATTGTTTCTGATTTTTATGAAGTTACTTTGCTCATAACACATAATCATTAAGTATTTGATAATCTCCATTGTCTTTTAGCTATGGAAAGCAAACTTAAAAAAAGTCAAGTTCTTAATAAATGTTGCTGCACCGATTAGAAAACCACCATTAATATATAATCAAATTATCATCGCAGAATCACTTGCATATCATTTTATATGGCAAACAAAACAAATTTTCATATTTTAACATGGATCTCTTTGTTGTTTACATCAGTTTTCATGAGATGAAATCAAATCTTGTATCGGTTGATATTTTCATATAAATTGAAACCCAAAGGCCTCAATAACTGAGCTATCAATCTAATGACGTCGAGTGGTGGGTCAAAATGAATTGTGCTCGAAATCATTCCAATTATTGAACAAAATCCCTCCAATTGACTTGTTATACAACTTATGCATCGCTTCGCAACAGAGAGAGTGTTATCAATATTTACGCCTGTCAGTTTATTGTATTTCCAGTATTCAGTTTTCAGTGGATCGCATATAAGTTATTTTTAATTGTGTTAAAAACGCGGCAATCTATCTTCTTATTTCTATAAGGGTTTCGTCTGTTACGTCCCTTTTTCTCTCGACCTACTGAACCGATTTTTAAGATTGAGGTGTCATTTTAAAGCCTAGGATGTACCGCAGTGACGAATTGTAATTAAAAAGGTCAAATTGTTTCGGGCTTCGCCCCCCTCACCTTTAATATATTTCTAGAGGGCGCTTTAAAATGTTGACCAACAGTATCGGGACAGAGACCCAAACACTTGGATCTCGGACAGCCTCGGTACTGCTGCATTTTGGGCACGTAATACACGAGATGTTTTGGTGCGGAGTCACGGGCGCGGCCGAGGATTCGTCTGGGTTCGGTGTAGGGACGTGACTATCTTCAGTTGCTACCTCACACCCAACGAGGCCGTCCAGGACTTCCGCGACAAGATAGATAGCCTAGAGGAGTGCGTTCTCGGCACCACCGGGCATGTCGTCGTTGGTGGCGATTTCAACGCCAGGGCCGTCGAGTGGGGAATGCCCTCTACCAGCTCCCGGGGGAAATACATCCTGGATTTCATCGCCAGGGCCGGTCTTGTCGTCCTCAACCAGGGCGACACACCTACTTTTCGGCGCCCCGGGCAGAGAGGCACGATCCCCGACGTCACCTTTGCGTCTGAGTCGCTCCTTCCGAGGATCTCTGGCTGGAGGGTTGTGGAGGACTACACGGGTAGCAACCACCAATACATCGTTTTTGACCTGCATGATCAGGCAAATCGTCGAGTTTCCGCATCTCGGGAAGGGCCACGCCGGTGGAACACCAACAAACTGGACGTGGTCAAGTTCACCGAAGTCATCTCTCGGGGAGCGCAGGGGAATCCTGGTGAGGCTGGGGCCGAGGCACTAGTAACATCCACGATGGAACTGATCGTCTCGGCCTGCGACCAGTCGATGCCGCGAAGGAAACCCCGACGCGACAAACAACCCGTTTACTGGTGGACTGAAGAGATTGCGGAACTCAGAAGAACATGTTTAAGAACTAGACGAGCCGCCACAAGAGCGATAATTCCCGCAGACAGAGTTCGTAAGTCGGAGGCCTATAAAGCTGCGAGAAAATCTCTCCGCCAGGCGATAAACAGGAGCAAGGTGAATAGCTGGAGGAGACTTCGTGACGACGTTGACTCTGACCCGTGGGGCCTGGGTTACAAACTTGTAACACAGAAACTCGGCGCCCGCTCTCCACCTTCCATCATGGAGGGCGCCACCATGGGGAGGATCGTCGCTGCGTTGTTTCCTGAACATCCACAGCGACCACCGGTTGACTTCGGACGGGTAGAGGACGTTCCACTCTTCACTTTCGAGGAGCTGGAAACCTCCGTTCTCTCCCTGAAGAGCAACAAGGCTCCTGGCCCGGACGGGATTCCCAGTGAGGCTTTAAAGAAAGTATTTTCAATCAACGCTGACTTGTTGTTGAGAATGTACAATGCCTGTTTGGTAGAAGGGGTGTTTCCGGCTCCCTGGAAAACAGCCAGGCTTGTACTGATCAGCAAGGGCAAAGGTGATCCCGAACTGCCGTCGTCCCACAGGCCTCTCTGCATGTTGGACACGGCTGGGAAGCTGTTCGAGAAGCTGATCCGTTCCCGCCTGACTTCTGCCGTGGAAGCTGCCGGGGACTTATGCCCCCGTCAGTACGGCTTCAGAAAGGGACGGTCAACGATCGACGCTGTCACCGAAGTTCAGAGAGCTGTGGAGAGAGCCGAGAGCCACAACCATTTCTCCCGCCGAGTAGTGCTTCTTGTTACGCTTGATGTCAAGAATTCCTTCAACTCGGCGAGGTGGGTCGATATGTTGGATGCGCTTCGTAACACCTTTCGTATTCCTGCATATCTGTTGCGGCTCATCGAGGATTATCTACGCTCTCGAAGCCTGATCTATGACACGAGGAACGGAACGCGGACGATGGAAGTCACTTCTGGTGCCGCACAAGGTTCAATACTCGGCCCGGATCTCTGGAACGTTGCCTATGACAGCCTCCTGAGGTCCGAGATGCCTGAGGAAACCACTTTGGTTGGGTACGCCGATGACGTCGCAGCTCTCATTGCTGCACGCAACGTTGAGCTGGTCCAACTAAAGTTGAACCGAGTTATGCGGGTTGTCAACAACTGGATGTCCGATCACGGTCTCTCGCTTGCTCTTAGTAAGACGGAGATCGTGATTCTCACGAGGAAGAGGATCGACACCGTCGTCCCGTTTCGAGTGGGAAGGGAGGTGGTCACATCAACTCGTGCCGCCAAATACCTTGGGGTTATGGTGGACACCAAGTTAAGCTGGAGGGATCAGATCTTCCGTACGGCGGACAAGGCCGCTAAGGTAGTTACTCACCTTAGTAGGCTGATGGCCAATGTCGGGGGTCCCCGATCCAGCAGAAGACGTCTGTTGATGTCCGCGGTCCAGTCCGTGCTCCTTTACGGGGCAGAGGTGTGGGCAGGCGCTCTAGATAAGGAGTGCTACAGGTTGCGACTCGCCCGAGTTCAGCGTCAAGCTGCGCTCCGGGTGTGTTCCGCCTACCGGACAGTGTCCGAGCCTGCCGTCCTGGTGGTCGCCGGAGTCATCCCTGTCAAGCTCTTGGCAGGGGAGAGGAAAGCGATTTATCAGAGACGGGGCGAGATCGGCAAGGACACGGCAAGAACAGAAGAGCGCTCCCGAACCTTCCAGCAGTGGCAACACAGCTGGGAGCACGACACCCGAGGACGATGGACTGCGCGACTTATCAAGCAGGTCCAACCATGGGTGGAACGGCGGCATGGGGAGGTGGACTACTACCTGACCCAATTTTTGACAGGTCACGGCTATTTTCGATCGTACCTGAACCGGATGGGAAAGACCGGTTCACCGGACTGCATTTATTGCCCGGGTGTTCCCGACGATGCGGAACACACATTCTTCCGCTGTCCCCGTTGGGAAGGGCCCCGCCTGGAGGCCACACAAATATTTGGTGCATTTTCGGTGGACTCGGTCTGCCAAAAGATTTTGGAGGATGAGGGCAACTGGGATTGTTTGTCACAGTTCGTCCGAGGCATCCTCCTGGAAAAGAAAACTGATCTGGACCGCGAAGTGGCCCAGATCCCTTGATAGAGCGGCTGGATAAGGAGCGAGCCCGACGGGCGTAAGCCAAATTTAGGCCTAGCCTGACGTAATGTGATAAACAATTCCAGGTTAGATTCCTAAAGAGTAGAGGAGGTTTTTTAGTGGGTAAACCCGTTTTTTAGGGGAGCCCCACACTACAGGCTGGCCACCTGTGTGCGTAATGCATTTTTCCGCCTCTCCCTCAAAAAAAGAAAAAAAAAAAAAAGTGACCTAGAAAAATATTTATTATGAAAGCCTTAGAGTTTGGTAGGTAATAAATTGTATGCAACATATTAA
This sequence comes from Neoaliturus tenellus, assembly GCA_030545055.2. NCBI lineage: Eukaryota > Metazoa > Arthropoda > Insecta > Hemiptera > Cicadellidae > Neoaliturus > Neoaliturus tenellus. Next base: position 68,833,779 of record CM061537.1, on the reverse strand, counting down.
ACCACCAAATGATTTTATCATTTTGCTAAAATATAAAACAATGCATATACATTACGAAGTACAAGTATTACGTCTACTTTAAGGAAAACAAAAATGATATTATAACACTTCTTGTTTATATTTTAAAAACTTAATTGCTAATTAATTGAACCTACAGATGAAAAGGTGCCTAATTTTTACATAAACCACCAGTGGTAACCACTCCTATTAGTTAGAATGATAGCTAAAAATAGTTTTTGGAGCAATAAGTAAGCAATTTATTGTTTCTGATTTTTATGAAGTTACTTTGCTCATAACACATAATCATTAAGTATTTGATAATCTCCATTGTCTTTTAGCTATGGAAAGCAAACTTAAAAAAAGTCAAGTTCTTAATAAATGTTGCTGCACCGATTAGAAAACCACCATTAATATATAATCAAATTATCATCGCAGAATCACTTGCATATCATTTTATATGGCAAACAAAACAAATTTTCATATTTTAACATGGATCTCTTTGTTGTTTACATCAGTTTTCATGAGATGAAATCAAATTTTGTATCGGTTGATATTTTCATATAAATTGAAACCCAAAGGCCTCAATAACTGAGCTATCAATCTAATGACGTCGAGTGGTGGGTCAAAATGAATTGTGCTCGAAATCATTCCAATTATTGAACAAAATCCCTCCAATTGACTTGTTATACAACTTATGCATCGCTTCGCAACAGAGAGAGTGTTATCAATTTACGCCTGTCAGTTTATTGTATTTCCAGTATTCAGTTTTCAGTGGATCGCATATAAGTTATTTTTAATTGTGTTAAAAACGCGGCAATCTATCTTCTTATTTCTATAAGGGTTTCGTCTGTTACGTCCCTTTTTCTCTCGACCTACTGAACCGATTTTTAAGATTGAGGTGTCATTTTAAAGCCTAGGATGTACCGCAGTGACGAATCGTAATTAAAAAGGTCAAATTGTTTCGGGCTTCGCCCCCCTCACCTTTGATATATTTCTAGAGGGCGCTTTAAAATGTTGACCAACAGTATCGGGACAGAGACCCAAACACTTGGATCTCGGACAGCCTCGGTACTGCTGCATTTTGGGCACGTAATACACGAGATGTTTTGGTGCGGAGTCACGGGCGCGGCCGAGGATTCGTCTGGGTTCGGTGTAGGGACGTGACTATCTAGTAGATATAAAAGGATGGTTCTGAAACACTCGTAGTTTTTTTTGATGACTTTTTGCTTCATATGACCACTTTTTTTGCTTCATATGACCACTTTTTTTGCTTCGTATGACCGCTTTTGCTTCAAATGACCACTTTTTGCTTCAAATGACCACTTTTGCTTCAAATGACCACTTTTGCTTCAAATGACCACTTTTTGCTTCAAATGACCACTTTTTTGCTTCAAATGGCCACTTTTTGAATATAATCCAGGGAACACTCGTAGTTTTTTTTGAGCGCCTTCAGCTTCAAATTGACCGGTTTTTTACCGGATTCTGGTTGGTTTTGGCCAAATATCAGCCCATTTCAGGGCATTTTTCAGGACTTCAGACAGTGATTTCAAGGAGCATTTTGAATATAATCCAGGGAATACTCATGTTTTGTGAGCGCCTTCAGCTTCAAATTGCAATTTTACCTTCAAAGACACATTTTTAGGCCAAAATTCTCCAATTTTTAACCCAGTTTAACCTCTTAAGATCTAATTCCTAAGGCCCAAGGCAGTAGACAAGCCCTAAAACCTAGCAGCTAAGGCTTTAACCTATCAATAAGCCCTATTAACCATTAGCTTAATCCTAATGTGTTGGACCTAAGATCTAAACCTAAGGCCTTGCACCTGAGTCCAAAGCCCTAAAACATAGCAGCTAAGGCTTAAACCCGTGAATAGGGCCGATTAGCCACCAGCTTAGACCTAATGTGTTAGACCTAAGATCTAAACCTAAGGCCTTGCACCTGAGTCCAAAGCCCTAAAACATAGCAGCTAAGGCTTACACCTGTGAATAGGGCCGATTAGCCACCAGCTTAGACCTAATGTGTTGGACCTAAGATCTAAACCTAAGGCCTAACAGCTGAGTTCAAAGCCGTAAAACCTAGCAGCTAAGGCTTTGACCTGTGAATAGTTATTAGCCAACAGCCTAAACCTAATGTGTTGGCACTAAGATGTAAACCTAAGGCCTTGCACCTGAGTCCAAAGCCCTAAAAGCTAGCAGCTAATGATTTGACCTGTGAATAGGGCCTATTATCCAACAGCCTAAACCTAATGTGTTGGCACTAAGATGTAAACCTAAGGCCTTGCACCTGAGTCCAAAGCCCTAAAAGCTAGCAGCTAAGGATTTGACCTGTGAATAGGGCCTATTATCCAACAGCCTAAACCTAATGTGTTGGCACTAAGAGATAAACCTAAGGCCTTGCACCTGAGTCCAAAGCCCTAAAAGCTAGCAGCTAAGGATTTGACCTGTGAATAGGGCCTATTAGCCAACAGCCTAAACCTAATGTGTTGGTACTAAGATGTAAACGTAAGGCCTTGCACCTGAGTTCAAAGCCCTAAAAGCTAGCAGCTAAGGCTTTGACCTGTGAATAGGGCCTATTATCTATCAGCTTATGCCTAATGTGTTGGACATAAGATCTAAGCCTAAGGCCTTACACATGGTTCCTAAGATGAAATGCCTTGGACTTAGGTCCTAAAACCTAGCAGCTAAGGCTTTGACCTGTGAATAGGACCTATTTGCGTTTAGCTTAGACCTAATGTGTTGGACCAAAAATCTAAACCTCAGGCCTTGCACTTGAGTCCAAAACACTAAAACTTAGCAGCTAAGGATTTGACCTGTAAATAGTACCTATTAGCAAACAGCCTAAACCTAATGTGTTGGCACTAAGAGATAAACCTAAGGCCTTGCACCTGAGTCCAAAGCCCTAAAAGCTAGCAGCTAAGGATTTGACCTGTGAATAGGGCCTATTATCCATCAGCGAAGGCCTAATGTGCTGGATCTAAGATCTAAACCTAAGCCCTTGCACCTGAGTCCAAAACCCTAAAACCTAGCAGCTAAGGATTTGACCTGTGAATAGTTATTAGCCAACAGCCTAAACCTTATGTGTTGGCACTAAGATGTAAACCTAAGGCCTTGCACCTGAGTCCAAAGCCCTCAAAGCTAGCAGCTAAGGATTTGGCCTGTGAATAGGGCCTATTAGCCATCAGCGTAGGCCTAATGTGCTGGACCTAAGCCCTTGCACCTGTCCAAACCCCTAAAACCTAGCAGCTAAGGATTTGACCTGTGAATAGGGCCTCTTAGCCAACAGCCTAAACCTAATGTGTTGGCACTAAGATGTAAACCTAAGGCCTTGCACCTGAGTCCAAAGCATTAAAAGCTAGCAGCTAAGGATTTGACCTGTGAATAGGGCCTATTATCCATCAGCTTAGGCCTAATGTGTTGGACATAAGATCTACGCCTAAGGCCTTACACATGGTTCCTAAGATGAAATGCCTTGGACTTAGGTCCTAAAACCTAGCAGCTAAGGCTTTGACCTGTGAATAGGACCTATTTGCGTTTAGCTTAGACCTAATGTGTTGGACCTAAAGCATAAACCTCAGGCCTTGCACATGAGTCCAAAACTCCAAAACCTAGCAGCTAAGGATTTGACCTGTGAATAGGGCCTATTATCCATCAGCGTAGGCCTAATGTGCTGGACCTAAGATCTAAACCTAAGCCCTTGCACCTGAGTCCAAAGCCCTAAAAGCTAGCAGCTAAGGATTTGACCTGTAAATAGGACCTATTAGGCAACAGCCTAGACCTAAGGTTTTGGGTCTAAGATGAAAACCTAAGGCCTTGCACCTGAGTCCAAAGCCCTAAAACCTAGCAGCTAAGGCTTTAACCTGTGAATAGGACATATTACCCAACAGCTTTGACCTAGTGTGTTGAGCCTAAAGTCTAAGCCTAAGGCCTTAAAACTGAGTCCAAAGCTCAAAAACCTAGTGGCTAAAGCTATGACCTCTGTATAAGACCTATCAGCCCCCAGCCAGGACCTAATGTGTCGGGACTAAGATGTAAACATAAGGCCTGACACCTTAGTACAAAGCCATAAAACCTTAAGATCTGAAAACTTACAAGGGGGCCGCGATTCACAGCCCCCCATGAATTGAGCAAACATTAGGCAAAGAGGTCTTTTTTCTTTGAATATGAAATTATGATCAGAAATGGTTATCAGATTCAGATTGGAGTATTTGAAGACCAACCTCCATCCATCTTACCCAACTCCTAACTACCGCATGGACTTGACCCAAGACCTAAGGCTATACACCGTAGGCTTTAAGGTTCTTAAAAAGACCTAGGCCATAGAGTTAAAACCTGAATATTTACAAGGGGGCCGCGATGCACAGCCCCCCCTGAAAAGACACTGTGGTCTAAACCGAATACCTAATACACCGTGGTCTAGGCTTTTAAGTTTTTAGACCAAAGACCTACTACACCATGGTCTAGACCCAAGATCTAAGGTCTGTGGTCTAGGCTTCAGGTTCTAAGCCCCAAGATTTAAGGCCTGGATAGGCATTTAGGTTCTTAGCCTCCAGATCTAAGGCCCGTAATCTAGGCCTTTAGGTTCTTGAATCCAACACCTAGGACCCTACATCATGGTCTAGACCCTAAACCTAAGGCCTGTGATCTAGGTCTCTAAGTTCTCCTCAAGACATAAGGCCCTACACCATGGTCTAAAACCAAGACCTAAGGTCCGTTGTGTAGGCTTTTAGGTTCTTATACCCAAGACATAAGGCCCTACACCAGGGTCTAGAACCAAGATCTAAGGTCCGTGGTCTAGGCTTTTAGGTTCTTATACCCAAGTCCTAAGGCCCTACACCAGGGTCTAGAACCAAGATCTAAGGTCCGTGGTCTAGGCTTTTAGGTTCTTATACCCAAGTCCTAAGGCCCTACACCAGGGTCTAAAACCAAGATCTAAGGTCCGTGGTCTAGGCTTTTAGGTTCTTAAACCCAAGACCTAAGGTCCGTGGTCTAGGCTTTTAGGTTCTTATACCCAAGTCCTAAGGCCCTACACCAGGGTCTAGAACCAAGATCTAAGGTCCGTGGTCCAGACTTTTAGGTTCTTATACCCAAGTCCTAAGGTCCGTGGTCTAGGCTTTTAGGTTCTTATACCCAAGTCCCTAGACCCTACACCAGGGTCTAAAACCAAGATATAAGGTCCGTAATCTAGGCTTTTAGGTTCTTATACCCAAGACCTAAGGCCCTACACCAGGGTCTAGAACCAAGATCTAAGTTCCGTGGTCTAGGCTTTTAGGTTCTTATACCCAAGATCTAAGGTCCGTGGTCTAGGCTTTTAGGTTCTTATACCCAAGTCCTAAGGCCCTACACCAGGGTCTAGAACCAAGATCTAAGGTCCGTGGTCTAGGCTTTTAGGTTCTTATACCCAAGTCCTAAGGCCCTACACCAGGGTCTAGAACCAAGTTCTAAGGTCCGTGGTTCAGGTTTTTAGGTTCTTATACCCAAGTCCTAAGGCTCTACACCAGGGTCTAAAACCAAGATCTAAGGTCCGTGGTCTAGGCTTTTAGGTTCTTATACCCAAGTCCTAAGGCCCTACACCAGGGTCTAGAACCATGATCTAAGGTCCGTGGTCTAGGCTTTTAGGTTCTTATACCCAAGTCCTAAGGCCCTACAACAGGGTCTAGAACCAAGATCTAAGGTCCGTGGTCTAGGCTTTTAAGTTCTTATACCCATGACCTAAGGCCCTACACCAGGGTCTAGAACCAAGATCTAAGGTCCGTAGTCTAGGCTTTTAGGTTCTTACAGCCAAGTCCTAAAGTCCGTGGTCTAGGCTTTTGAGTTCTAATACCCAAGACCTAAAGTCCGTGGTCTAGGCTTTTAGGTTCTTATACCCAAGCCCTAAGGCCCTACACCAGGGTCTAGAACCAAGTTCTAATTTCCGTGGTTCAGGTTTTTAGGTTCTTATACCCAAGTCCTAAGGCTCTACACCAGGGTCTAAAACCAAGATCTAAGGTCCGTGGTCTAGGCTTTTAGGTTCTTATACCCAAGTCCTAAGGCCCTACACCAGGGTCTAGAACCAAGATCTAAGGTCCGTGGTCTAGGCTTTTAGGTTCTTATACCCAAGTCCTAAGGCCCTACAACAGGGTCTAGAACCAAGATCTAAGGTCCGTGGTCTAGGCTTTTAAGTTCTTATACCCATGACCTAAGGCCCTACACCAGGGTCTAGAACCAAGATCTAAGGTCCGTGGTCTAGGCTTTTAGGTTCTTATACCCAAGTCCTAAGGCCCTACACCAGGGTCTAGAACCAAGATCTAAGGTCCGTGGTCTATGCTTTTAGGTTCTTATTCTCAAGTCCTAAGGCCCTACACCATAGGCTAGAACCAAGACCTAAGGTCCGTTGATTAGGCCTTTAGGTTCTTAGACCCAAGTCCTAAGACCCGTGGACTAGGCCTTTAGGTTCATAGACCCAAGACCTAAGCTCTTAGACTCAAGACCTAAAGCCATATACCGCGGGTTAGGGTTTTAAGCTCTGAGACCCAAGACCTAAGGCCTTGCACCGTTTTCTAGGCTTTTAAGTTCTTAGACCCAAGGCCTAAGGCCCTACACCGTGGTCTAGTTTTTTAAGCTCTTAGACCCAAGACTTAGGGCCATACACCACGGTCTAGGCTTTTAAGCTCTTAGACCCAAGACCTAAGGCCATACACCCTGGTTTAGGCTTTTAAGTATTTAGACCCAAGGCCTAAGGCCCTACACCGTGGTCTAGGCTTTTAAGAACTTAGACTCAAGACCTAAGGCCATAAAGTAAAGACCTGAAAACTTACAAGGGAGTCGTGATTCACGACCCCTGAACAGACACTGTGGACCCAGGACCTAAGGCCTTACACCGTGGTCTAGACTTTTAAGTACTTAGACCCAAGACTTAGGGCTATACACCGTGGTCTAGACTTTTAAGTACTTAGACACCAAGACCTAAGTCCATACACCGTGATCTAGGCTTTTAAGCTCTTATACCCAAGACCTAAGGCCCTACACCGTGGTCTAGGCTTTTAAGCTCTTAGACTCAAGCCCTAAGGTGGTCCGCATGGGTTAGACTCAAGACCCAAGGGCATACACACTGGTCTAGGCTTTTAAGTACTTACTCCAAGACCTAAAGTCATAAACCATGGGCTAGGCTTTTAAGCACTTAAACTCAATGCCTAAGGCGGTCCGCATGGGCTAGACTTAAGACCTAAGGCCATACACCCTGGTCTAGGCTTTTAAGTACTTATACTCAAGACCTAAGGCCATATACCGTTTTCTAGGCTTTTAAGCTCTTAGACTCAAGACCTAAGGCCATACACCGTTTTCTAGGCTTTTAAGGTCACAGACTCAAGACCTAAGGCCATACACCGTGGTCTAGGCTGTTAAGTACTTATACCCAAGACCTAAGGCCCTACACCGTGGGCTAGGCTTTAAAGCTCTTAGACCCAAGACCTAAAACCATAGGGTTAAGACTTGAAAACTTACAAGTTAATCGCAACTCACGATCCCCGAAAAGACACCGTGGTCTAGACCCAATACTTAAGGCCCTACACGAAGACCCAAGAGCTAAGGTCCTTCACCATGATCTAGACCCTAAGACCAAAGACCTTACACTATGGTCTAGTACTCGGCATAAACCGTTTGCAGTTGTGGTTGTTTCATCTATTTCTAGAGGTAAGTCGGCCTCTGAACCTAAGACCAAAGGCCTTATACCACGGTCTAGTACTCGGCATAAGCCATGTGCAGTTGTGGTTGTTTCATCTATAGCTAGAGGAAAGTCCTAAGTTCTTAGACCCTAAGACCAAAGGCCTTACACCATGGTCTAGTACTCGGCATAAACCGTTTTGCAGCTGTGGTTGTTTCTATAGCTAAAGGTAAGTCCTAAGTTCTTAGACCCTAAGACCAAAGGCCTTACATCATGGTCTAGTATTCCTTCTTAAGCCGTGTGCAGTGGTTAATTTGTCTATACTTGGAAGAAAGTCAGCCTTTAAGTTCTTAGACCCTAGACCTAAGACCCTACACCCATGGACTACAACCTGGACCTAAGGCCACATCCCGAGGTTTTGTACTCGTTTAAAACCGTGTGCAGTTGTGGTTGTTTCATCTATAGCTGGGCGAAGGTTGGCCTTTGATAACTGTGTGCAGTTATTACTGTTTCGTCTCGAAAAAGAGAAAGTTTATGCTTTTACACCATAACTTAGAACGAAAACCCATGGTCTTATTCCTAAAACCAAGGACCTTAGACCGATACCCTAGGACATAAGGGCTTAGACTTATTGCTTTAGATCTAGGGCAAAAGGAATTTAAATGAGAACCTAAGGCCCCATAATTTAGACCAACCCCAATCCCAAGCATTTAAGGCATTATACCATGGACCTGTATGTATATGACCTTAAACATTTGACCTAGGATCTAAGGCTTTAACATAAGTCTTAAGCCCTAAGACCCTACCCCATGGCTAGTACTGGTCCTACACCATGTGGGACCGTGTAAAATGGCGTGCATAAAGCCAATCACATGGATTATTGAAAGCCCCGCGCACATGAACACCTGTGTTTGCTGTTGGGCGTTTTTATGATTTGCGCTTTCGGGCGTTTTGCAAACTCGACGCGGAAATTACGATCGCAGACGTAAATTATTAAAAAACATCGTGTACACATCGATTTTGAAAAACGATCGTACACGCCGATTATTTTAAACAGCGTCTGGACATCGATTTTAAAAACGTTCGCAGACGTTAAATATTAAAAGGCATCGTCTACACATCGATTTTAAAAAACGTTCGCAGACGTTAATTATTAAAGGGCATCGTCTACACATCGATTTGCAATATGCAGGTCGAGTTTGCAAAACGCCCGAAAGCGCAAATCATAAAAACGCCCAACAGCAAACACAGGTGTTCATGTGCGCGGGGCTTTCAAATAATCCATGTGATTGGCTTTATGCACGCCATTTTACACGGTCCCCACATGGTGTAGGACCAGTACTAGCCCATGGGGTAGGGTCTTAGGGCTTAAGACTTATGTTAAAGCCTTAGATCCTAGGTCAAATGTTTAAGGTCATATACATACAGGTCCATGGTATAATGCCTTAAATGCTTGGGATTGGGGTTGGTCTAAATTATGAGGCCTTAGGTTCTCATTTAAATTCCTTTTTGCCCTAGATCTAAAGCAATAAGTCTAAGCCCTTATGTCCTAGGGTATCGGTCTAAGGTCCTTGGTTTTAGGAATAAGACCATGGGTTTTCGTTCTAAGTTATGGTGTAAAAGCATAAACTTTCTCTTTTTCGAGACGAAACAGTAATAACTGCACACAGTTATCAAAGGCCAACCTTCGCCCAGCTATAGATGAAACAACCACAACTGCACACGGTTTTAAACGAGTACAAAACCTCGGGATGTGGCCTTAGGTCCAGGTTGTAGTCCATGGGTGTAGGGTCTTAGGTCTAGGGTCTAAGAACTTAAAGGCTGACTTTCTTCTAAGTATAGACAAATTAACCACTGCACACGGCTTAAGAAGGAATACTAGACCATGATGTAAGGCCTTTGGTCTTAGGTCTAAGAACTTAGGACTTACCTTTAGCTATAGATGAAACAACCACAGCTGCAAAACGGTTTATGCCGAGTACTAGACCATGGTGTAAGGCCTTTGGTCTTAGGGTCTAAGAACTTAGGACTTTCCTCTAGCTATAGATGAAACAACCACAACTGCACATGGCTTATGTCGAGTACTAGACCGTGGTATAAGGCCTTTGGTCTTAGGTTCAGAGGCCGACTTACCTCTAGAAATAGATGAAACAACCACAACTGCAAACGGTTTATGCCGAGTACTAGACCATAGTGTAAGGTCTTTGGTCTTAGGGTCTAGATCATGGTGAAGGACCTTAGCTCTTGGGTCTTCGTGTAGGGCCTTAAGTATTGGGTCTAGACCACGGTGTCTTTTCGGGGATCGTGAGTTGCGATTAACTTGTAAGTTTTCAAGTCTTAACCCTATGGTTTTAGGTCTTGGGTCTAAGAGCTTTAAAGCCTAGCCCACGGTGTAGGGCCTTAGGTCTTGGGTATAAGTACTTAACAGCCTAGACCACGGTGTATGGCCTTAGGTCTTGAGTCTGTGACCTTAAAAGCCTAGAAAAACGGTGTATGGCCTTAGGTCTTGAGTCTAAGAGCTTAAAAGCCTAGAAAACGGTATATGGCCTTAGGTCTTGGGTATAAGTACTTAAAAGCCTAGACCAGGGTGTATGGCCTTAGGTCTTAAGTCTAGCCCATGCGGACCGCCTTAGGCATTGAGTTTAAGTGCTTAAAAGCCTAGCCATGGTTTATGACTTTAGGTCTTGGAGTAAGTACTTAAAAGCCTAGACCAGTGTGTATGCCCTTGGGTCTTGAGTCTAACCCATGCGGACCACCTTAGGGCTTGAGTCTAAGAGCTTAAAAGCCTAGACCACGGTGTAGGGCCTTAGGTCTTGGTATAAGAGCTTAAAAGCCTAGATCACGGTGTATGGACTTAGGTCTTGGTGTCTAAGTACTTAAAAGTCTAGACCACGGTGTATAGCCCTAAGTCTTGGGTCTAAGTACTTAAAAGTCTAGACCACGGTGTAAGGCCTTAGGTCCTGGGTCCACAGTGTCTGTTCAGGGGTCGTGAATCACGACTCCCTTGTAAGTTTTCAGGTCTTTACTTTATGGCCTTAGGTCTTGAGTCTAAGTTCTTAAAAGCCTAGACCACGGTGTAGGGCCTTAGGCCTTGGGTCTAAATACTTAAAAGCCTAAACCAGGGTGTATGGCCTTAGGTCTTGGGTCTAAGAGCTTAAAAGCCTAGACCGTGGTGTATGGCCCTAAGTCTTGGGTCTAAGAGCTTAAAAAACTAGACCACGGTGTAGGGCCTTAGGCCTTGGGTCTAAGTACTTAAAAGCCTAGAAAACGGTGCAAGGCCTTAGGTCTTGGGTCTCAGAGCTTAAAACCCTAACCGCGGTATATGGCTTTAGGTCTTGAGTCTAAGAGCTTAGGTCTTGGGTCTATGAACCTAAAGGCCTAGTCCACGGGTCTTAGGACTTGGGTCTAAGAACCTAAAGGCCTAATCAACGGACCTTAGGTCTTGGTTCTAGCCTATGGTGTAGGGCCTTAGACTTGAGAATAAGAACCTAAAAGCATAGACCACGGACCTTAGATCTTGGTTCTAGACCCTGTTGTAGGGCCTTAGGACTTGGGTATAAGAACCTATAAGCCTAGACCACGGACCTTAGATCTTGGTTCTAGACCCTGGTGTAGGGCCTTAGGACTTGGGTATAAGAACCTAAAAGCCTAGACCACGGACCTTAGATCTTGGTTTTAGACCCTGGTGTAGAGCCTTAGGACTTGGGTATAAGACCTAAAAACCTGAACACGGACCTTAGAACTTGGTTCTAGACCCTGGTGTAGGGCCTTAGGACTTGGGAATAAGAACCTAAAAGCCTAGACCACGGACCTTAGATCTAGGTTCTAGACCCTGGAGTAGGGCCTTAGGACTTGGGTATAAGAACCTAAAGCCTAGACCACGGACCTTAGATCTTGGTTCTAGACCCTGGTGTAGGGCCTTAGGACTTGGGTATAAGAACCTAAAAGCCTGGACCACGGACCTTAGATCTTGGTTCTAGACCCTGGAGTAGGGCCTTAGGACTTGGGTATAAGAACCTAAAAGCCTACACCACGGACCTTAGATCTTGGTTCTAGACCCTGGTGTAGGGCCTTAGGACTTGGGTATAAGAACCTAAAAGCCTAGACCACGGACTTTAGGTCTTGGGTATTAGAACTCAAAAGCCTAGACCACGGACTTTAGGACTTGGCTGTAAGAACCTAAAAGCCTAGACTACGGACCTTAGATCTTGGTTCTAGACCCTGGTGTAGGGCCTTAGGACTTGGGTATAAGAACTTGGGTATAAGAACCTAAAAGCCTAGACCACGGACCTTAGATCTTGGTTCTAGACCCTGTTGTAGGGCCTTAGGACTTGGGTATAAGAACCTAAAAGCCTAGACCACGGACCTTAGATCTTGGTTCTAGACCCTGGTGTAGGGCCTTAGGACTTGGGTATAAGAACCTAAAAGCCTAGACCACGGACCTTAGATCTTGGTTTTAGACCCTGGTGTAGAGCCTTAGGACTTGGGTATAAGAACCTAAAAACCTGAACCACGGACCTTAGAACTTGGTTCTAGACCCTGGTGTAGGGCCTTAGGACTTGGGTATAAGAACCTAAAAGCCTAGACCACGGACCTTAGATCTTGGTTCTAGACCCTGGTGTAGGGCCTTAGGACTTGGGTATAAGAACCTAAAAGCCTAGACCACGGACCTTAGATCTTGGGTATAAGAACCTAAAAGCCTAGACCACGGACCTTAGATCTTGGTTCTAGACCCTGGTGTAGGGCCTTAGGTCTTGGGTATAAGAACCTAAAAGCCTAGATTACGGACCTTATATCTTGGTTTTAGACCCTGGTGTAGGGTCTAGGGACTTGGGTATAAGAACCTAAAAGCCTAGACCACGGACCTTAGGACTTGGGTATAAGAACCTAAAAGTCTGGACCACGGACCTTAGATCTTGGTTCTAGACCCTGGTGTAGGGCCTAGGACTTGGGTATAAGAACCTAAAAGCCTAGACCACGGACCTTAGATCTTGGTTTAGACCCTGGTGTAGGGCCTTAGGACTTGGGTATAAGAACCTAAAAGCCTAGACCACGGACCTTAGATCTTGGTTCTAGACCCTGGTGTAGGGCCTTATGTCTTGGGTATAAGAACCTAAAAGCCTACACAACGGACCTTAGGTCTTGGTTTTAGACCATGGTGTAGGGCCTTATGTCTTGAGGAGAACTTAGAGACCTAGATCACAGGCCTTAGGTTTAGGGTCTAGACCATGATGTAGGGTCCTAGGTGTTGGATTCAAGAACCTAAAGGCCTAGATTACGGGCCTTAGATCTGGAGGCTAAGAACCTAAATGCCTATGCAGGCCTTAAATCTTGGGGCTTAGAACCTGAAGCCTAGACCACAGACCTTAGATCTTGGGTCTAGACCATGGTGTAGTAGGTCTTTGGTCTAAAAACTTAAAAGCCTAGACCACGGTGTATTAGGTATTCGGTTTAGACCACAGTGTCTTTTCAGGGGGGGCTGTGCATCGCGGCCCCCTTGTAAATATTCAGGTTTTAACTCTATGGCCTAGGTCTTTTTAAGATCCTTAAAGCCTACGGTGTATATTCTTAGGTCTTGGGTCAAGTCCATGCGGTAGTTAGGAGTTGGGTAAGATGGATGGAGGTTGGTCTTCAAATACTCCAATCTGAATCTGATAACCATTTCTGATCATAATTTCATATTCAAAGAAAAAAGACCTCGTTGCCTAATGTTTGCTCAATTCATGGGGGGCTGTGAATCGCGGCCCCCTTGTAAGTTTTCAGATCTTAAGGTTTTATGGCTTTGTACTAAGGTGTCAGGCCTTATGTTTACATCTTAGTCCCGACACATTAGGTCCTGGCTGGGGGCTGATAGGTCTTATACACAGGTCATAGCTTTAGCCACTAGGTTTTTGAGCTTTGGACTCAGTTTTAAGGCCTTAGGCTTAGACTTTAGGCTCAACACACTAGGTCAAAGCTGTTGGGTAATATGTCCTATTCACAGGTTAAAGCCTTAGCTGCTAGGTTTTAGGGCTTTGGACTCAGGTGCAAGGCCTTAGGTTTTCATCTTAGACCCAAAACCTTAGGTCTAGGCTGTTGCCTAATAGGTCCTATTTACAGGTCAAATCCTTAGCTGCTAGCTTTTAGGGCTTAGGACTCAGGTGCAAGGGCTTAGGTTTAGATCTTAGGTCCAGCACATTAGGCCTACGCTGATGGATAATAGGCCCTATTCACAGGTCAAATCCTTAGCTGCTAGGTTTTGGAGTTTTGGACTCATGTGCAAGGCCTGAGGTTTATGCTTTAGGTCCAACACATTAGGTCTAAGCTAAACGCAAATAGGTCCTATTTGCCTCAACTCGATATAAGGTCAAAGAGATAAGGTCAAAGCCTTAGCTGCTAGGTTTTAGGACCTAAGTCCAAGGCATTTCATCTTAGGAACCATGTGTAAGGCCTTAGGCGTAGATCTTATGTCCAACACATTAGGCCTAAGCTGATGGATAATAGGCCCTATTCACAGGTCAAATCCTTAGCTGCTAGCTTTTAATGCTTTGGACTCAGGTGCAAGGCCTTAGGTTTACATCTTAGTGCCAACACATTAGGTTTAGGCTGTTGGCTAAGAGGCCCTATTCACAGGTCAAATCCTTAGCTGCTAGGTTTTAGGGGTTTGGACAGGTGCAAGGGCTTAGGTCCAGCACATTAGGCCTACGCTGATGGCTAATAGGCCCTATTCACAGGCCAAATCCTTAGCTGCTAGCTTTGAGGGCTTTGGACTCAGGTGCAAGGCCTTAGGTTTACATCTTAGTGCCAACACATAAGGTTTAGGCTGTTGGCTAATAACTATTCACAGGTCAAATCCTTAGCTGCTAGGTTTTAGGGTTTTGGACTCAGGTGCAAGGGCTTAGGTTTAGATCTTAGATCCAGCACATTAGGCCTTCGCTGATGGATAATAGGCCCTATTCACAGGTCAAATCCTTAGCTGCTAGCTTTTAGGGCTTTGGACTCAGGTGCAAGGCCTTAGGTTTAAATCTTAGTGCCAACACATTAGGTTTAGGCTGTTTGCTAATAGGTACTATTCACAGGTCAAATCCTTAGCTGCTAAGTTTTAGTGTTTTGGACTCAAGTGCAAGGCCTGAGGTTTAGATTTTTGGTCCAACACATTAGGTCTAAGCTAAACGCAAATAGGTCCTATTCACAGGTCAAAGCCTTAGCTGCTAGGTTTTAGGACCTAAGTCCAAGGCATTTCATCTTAGGAACCATGTGTAAGGCCTTAGGCTTAGATCTTATGTCCAACACATTAGGCATAAGCTGATAGATAATAGGCCCTATTCACAGGTCAAAGCCTTAGCTGCTAGCTTTTAGGGCTTTGGACTCAGGTGCAAGGCCTTACGTTTACATCTTAGTACCAACACATTAGGTTTAGGCTGTTGGCTAATAGGCCCTATTCACAGGTCAAATCCTTAGCTGCTAGCTTTTATGGCTTTGGACTCAGGTGCAAGGCCTTAGGTTTAACACATTAGGTCTAAGCTAATGGTTAATTGGGCTTATTGATAGGTTGAAGCCTTAGCTGCTAGGTTTTAGGGCTTATCTACTGCCTTGGGCCTTAGGAATTAGATCTTAAGAGGTTAAACTGGGTTAAAAATTGGAGAATTTTGGCCTAAAAATGTGTCTTTGAAGTTAAAATTGCAATTTGAAGCTGAAGGCGCTCACAAAACATGAGTATTCCCTGGATTATATTCAAAATGCTCCTTGAAATCACTGTCTGAAGTCCTGAAAAATGCCCTGAAATGGGCTGATATTTGGCCAAAACCAACCAGAATCCGGTAAAAAACCGGTCAATTTGAAGCTGAAGGCGCTCAAAAAAAACTACGAGTGTTCCCTGGATTATATTTAAAAAGTGGTCATTTGAAGCAAAAAAGTGGTCATTTGAAGCAAAAAGTGGTCATTTGAAGCAAAAGTGGTCATTTGAAGCAAAAGTGGTCATTTAAAGCAAAAAGTGGTCATTTGAAGCAAAAGCGGTCATACGAAGCAAAAAAAGTGGTCATATGAAGCAAAAAAAGTGGTCATATGAAGCAAAAAGTCATCAAAAAAAACTACGAGTGTTTCAGAACCATCCTTTTATATCTACTCTATCTTCAGTTGCTACCTTACACCCAACGAGGCCGTCCAGGACTTCCGCGACAAGATAGATAGCCTAGAGGAGTGCGTTCTCGGCACCACCGGGCATGTCGTCGTTGGTGGCGATTTCAACGCCAGGGCCGTCGAGTGGGGAATGCCCTCTACCAGCTCCCGGGGAAAATACATCCTGGATTTCATCGCCAGGGCCGGTCTTGTCGTCCTCAACCAGGGCGACACACCTACTTTTCGGCGCCCCGGGCAGAGAGGCACGATCCCCGACGTCACCTTTGCGTCTGAGTCACTCCTTCCGAGGATCTCTGGCTGGAGGGTTGTGGAGGACTACACGGGTAGCGACCACCAATACATCGTTTTTGACCTGCATGATCAGGCAAATCGTCGAGTTTCCGCATCTCGGAAAGGGCCACGCCGGTGGAACACCAACAAACTGGACGTGGTCAAGTTCACCGAAGTCATCTCTCGGGGAGCGCAGGGGAATCCTGGTGAGGCTGGGGCCGAGGCACTAGTAACATCCACGATGGAACTGATCGTCTCGGCCTGCGACCAGTCTATGCCGCGAAGGAAACCCCGACGCGACAAACAACCCGTTTACTGGTGGACTGAAGAGATTGCGGAACTCAGAAGAACATGTTTAAGAACTAGACGAGCCGCCACAAGAGCGATAATTCCCGCAGACAGAGTTCGTAAGTCGGAGGCCTATAAAGCTGCGAGAAAATCTCTCCGCCAGGCGATAAACAGGAGCAAGGCGAATAGCTGGAGGAGACTTCGTGACGACGTTGACTCTGACCCGTGGGGCCTGGGTTACAAACTTGTAACACAGAAACTCGGCGCCCGCTCTCCACCTTCCATCATGGAGGGCGCCACCATGGGGAGGATCGTCGCTGCGTTGTTTCCTGAACATCCACAGCGACCGCCGGTTGACTTCGGACGGGTAGAGGACGTTCCACTCTTCACTTTCGAGGAGCTGGAAACCTCCGTTCTCTCCCTGAAGAGCAACAAGGCTCCTGGCCCGGACGGGATTCCCAGTGAGGCTTTAAAGAAAGTATTTTCAATCAACGCTGACTTGTTGTTGAGAATGTACAATGCCTGTTTGGTAGAAGGGGTGTTTCCGGCTCCCTGGAAAACAGCCAGGCTTGTACTGATCAGCAAGGGCAAAGGTGATCCCGAACTGCCGTCGTCCCACAGGCCTCTCTGCATGTTGGACACGGCTGGGAAGCTGTTCGAGAAGCTGATCCGTTCCCGCCTGACTTCTGCCGTGGAAGCTGCTGGGGACTTATGCCCCCGTCAGTACGGCTTCAGAAAGGGACGGTCAACGATCGACGCTGTCACCGAAGTTCAGAGAGCTGTGGAGAGAGCCGAGAGCCACAACCATTTCTCCCGCCGAGTAGTGCTTCTTGTTACGCTTGATGTCAAGAATGCCTTCAACTCGGCGAGGTGGGTCGATATGTTGGATGCGCTTCGTAACACCTTTCGTATTCCTGCATATCTGTTGCGGCTCATCGAGGATTATCTACGCTCTCGAAGCCTGATCTATGACACGAGGAACGGAACGCGGATGATGGAAGTCACTTCTGGTGCCGCAAAAGGTTCAATACTCGGCCCGGATCTCTGGAACGTTGCCTATGACAGCCTCCTGAGGTCCGAGATGCCTGAGGAAACCACTTTGGTTGGGTACGCCGATGACGTCGCAGCTCTCATTGCTGCACGCAACGTTGAGCTGGCCCAACTAAAGTTGAACCGAGTTATGCGGGTTGTCAACAACTGGATGTCCGATCACGGTCTCTCGCTTGCTCTTAGTAAGACGGAGATCGTGATTCTCACGAAGAAGAGGATCGACACCGTCGTCCCGTTTCGAGTGGGAAGGGAGGTGGTCACATCAACTCGTGCCGCCAAATACCTTGGGGTTATGGTGGACACCAAGTTAAGCTGGAGGGATCAGATCTTCCGTACGGCGGACAAGGCCGCTAAGGTAGTTACTCACCTTAGTAGGCAGATGGCCAATGTCGGGGGTCCCCGATCCAGCAGAAGACGTCTGTTGATGTCCGCGGTCCAGTCCGTGCTCCTTTACGGGGCAGAGGTGTGGGCAGGCGCTCTAGATAAGGAGTGCTACAGGTTGCGACTCGCCCGAGTTCAGCGTCAAGCTGCGCTCCGGGTGTGTTCCGCCTACCGGACAGTGTCCGAGCCTGCCATCCTGGTGGTCGCCGGAGTCATCCCTGTCAAGCTCTTGGCAGGGGAGAGGAAAGCGATTTATCAGAGACGGGGCGAGATCGGCAAGGACACGGCAAGAACAGAAGAGCGCTCCCGAACCTTCCAGCAGTGGCAACACAGCTGGGAGCACGACACCCGAGGACGATGGACTGCGCGACTTATCAAGCAGGTCCAACCATGGGTGGAACGGCGGCATGGGGAGGTGGACTACTACCTGACCCAATTTTTGACAGGTCACGGCTATTTTCGATCGTACCTGATCCGGATGGGAAAGACCGGTTCACCGGACTGCATTTATTGCCCGGGTGTTCCGACGATGCGGAACACACATTCTTCCGCTGTCCCCGTTGGGAAGGGCCCCGCCTGGAGGCCACACAAATATTTGGTGCATTTTCGGTGGACTCGGTCTGCCAAAAGATTTTGGAGGATGAGGGCAACTGGGATTGTTTGTCACAGTTCGTCCGGGGCATCCTCCTGGAAAAGAAAACTGATCTGGACCGCGAAGTGGCCCAGATCCCTTGATAGAGCGGCTGGATAAGGAGCGAGCCCGACGGGCGTAAGCCAAATTTAGGCCTAGTCTGACGTAATGTGATAAACAATTCCAGGTTAGATTCCTAAAGAGTAGAGGAGGTTTTTTAGTGGGTAAACCCGTTTTTTAGGGGAGCCCCACACTACAGGCTGGCCAAGTGTGTGCGTAATGCATTTTTCCGCCTCTCCCTCAAAAAAAAAAAGTGACTTAGAAAAATATTTATTATGAAAGCCTTAGAGTTTGGTAGGTAATAAACTGTATGCAACATATTAAACCACCAAATGATTTTGTAATTTTGCTAAAATATAAAACAATGCATATACATTACGAAGTACAAGTATTACGTCTACTTTAAGGAAAACAAAAATTATATTATAACACTTCTTGTTTATATTTTAAAAACTTAATTGCTAATTAATTGAACCTACAGATGAAAAGGTGCCTAATTTTTACATAAACCACCAGTGGTAACCACTCCTATTAGTTAGAATGATAGCTAAAAATAGTTTTTGGAGCAATAAGTAAGCAATTTATTGTTTCTAATTTTTAGGAAGTTACTTTGCTCATAACACATAATCATTAAGTATTTGATAAGCTCCATTGTCTTTTAGCTATGGAAAGCAAACTTAAAAAAAGTCAAGTTCTTAATAAATGTTGCTGCACCGATTAGAAAACCACCATTAATATATAATCGCAGAATCACTTGCATATCATTTTATATGGCAAACAAAACAAATTTTCATATTTTAACATGGATCTCTTTGTTGTTTACATCAGTTTTCATGAGATGAAATCAAATCTTGTATCGGTTGATATTTTCATATAAATTGAAACCCAAAGGCCTCAATAACTGAGCTATCAATCTAATGACGTCGAGTGGTGGGTAAAAATGAATTGTGCTCGAAATCATTCCAATTATTGAACAAAATCCCTCCAATTGACTTGTTATACAACTTATGCATCGCTTCGCAACAGAGAGAGTGTTATCAATTTACGCCTGTCAGTTTATTGTATTTCCAGTATTCAGTTTTCAGTGGATCGCATATAAGTTATTTTTAATTGTGTTAAAAACGCGGCAATCTATCTTCTTATTTCTATAAGGGTTTCGTCTCTTACGTCCCTTTTTCTCTCGACCTACTGAACCGATTTTTAAGATTGAGGTGTCATTTTAAAGCTTAGGATGTACCGCAGTGACGAATCGTAATTAAAAAGGTCAAATTGTTTCGGGCTTCGCCCCCCTCACCTTTAATATATTTCTAGAGGGCGCTTTAAAATGTTGACCAACAGTATCGGGACAGAGACCCAAACACTTGGATCTCGGACAGCCTCGGTACTGCTGCATTTTGGGCACGTAATACACGAGATGTTTTGGTGCGGAGTCACGGGCGCGGCCGAGGATTCGTCTGGGTTCGGTGTAGGGACGTGACTATCTTCAGTTGCTACCTCACACCCAACGAGGCCGTCCAAGACTTCCGCGACAAGATAGATAGCCTAGAGGAGTGCGTTCTCGGCACCACCGGGCATGTCGTCGTTGGTGGCAATTTCAACGCCAGGGCCGTCGAGTGGGGAATGCCCTCTACCAGCTCCCGGGGGAAATACATCCTGGATTTCATCGCCAGGGCCGGTCTTGTCGTCCTCAACCAGGGCGACACACCTACTTTTCGGCGCCCCGGGCAGAGAGGCACGATCCCCGACGTCACCTTTGCGTCTGAGTCGCTCCTTCCGAGGATCTCTGGCTGGAGGGTTGTGGAGGACTACACGGGTAGCGACCACCAATACATCGTTTTTGACCTGCATGATCAGGCAAATCGTCGAGTTTCCGCATCTCGGGAAGGGCCACGCCGGTGGAACACCAACAAACTGGACGTGGTCAAGTTCACCGAAGTCATCTCTCGGGGAGCGCAGGGGAATCCTGGTGAGGCTGGGGCCGAGGCACTAGTAACATCCACGATGGAACTGATCGTCTCGGCCTGCGACCAGTCTATGCCGCGAAGGAAACCCCGACGCGACAAACAACCCGTTTACTGGTGGACTGAAGAGATTGCGGAACTCAGAAGAACATGTTTAAGAACTAGACGAGCCGCCACAAGAGCGATAATTCCCGCAGACAGAGTTCGTAAGTCGGAGGCCTATAAAGCTGCGAGAAAATCTCTCCGCCAGGCGATAAACAGGAGCAAGGCGAATAGCTGGAGGAGACTTCGTGACGACGTTGACTCTGACCCGTGGGGCCTGGGTTACAAACTTGTAACACAGAAACTCGGCGCCCGCTCTCCACCTTCCATCATGGAGGGCGCCACCATGGGGAAGATCGTCGCTGCGTTGTTTCCTGAACATCCACAGCGACCGCCGGTTGACTTCGGACGGGTAGAGGACGTTCCACTCTTCACTTTCGAGGAGCTGGAAACCTCCGTTCTCTCCCTGAAGAGCAACAAGGCTCCTGGCCCGGACGGGATTCCCAGTGAGGCTTTAAAGAAAGTATTCTCAATCAACGCTGACTTGTTGTTGAGAATGTACAATGCCTGTTTGGTAGAAGGGGTGTTTCCGGCTCCGTGGAAAACATCCAGGCTTGTACTGATCAGCAAGGGCAAAGGTGATCCCGAACTGCCGTCGTCCCACAGGCCTCTCTGCATGTTGGACACGGCTGGGAAGCTGTTCGAGAAGCTGATCCGTTCCCGCCTGACTTCTGCCGTGGAAGCTGCCGGGGACTTATGCCCCCGTCAGTACGGCTTCAGAAAGGGACGGTCAACGATCGACGCTGTCACCGAAGTTCAGAGAGCTGTGGAGAGAGCCGAGAGCCACAACCATTTCTCCCGCCGAGTAGTGCTTCTTGTTACGCTTGATGTCAAGAATGCCTTCAACTCGGCGAGGTGGGTCGATATGTTGGATGCGCTTCGTAACACCTTTCGTATTCCTGCATATCTGTTGCGGCTCATCGAGGATTATCTACGCTCTCGAAGCCTGATCTATGACACGAGGAACGGAACGCGGATGATGGAAGTCACTTCTGGTGCCGCAAAAGGTTCAATACTCGGCCCGGATCTCTGGAACGTTGCCTATGACAGCCTCCTGAGGTCCGAGATGCCTGAGGAAACCACTTTGGTTGGGTACGCCGATGACGTCGCAGCTCTCATTGCTGCACGCAACGTTGAGCTGGCCCAACTAAAGTTGAACCGAGTTATGCGGGTTGTCAACAACTGGATGTCCGATCACGGTCTCTCGCTTGCTCTTAGTAAGACGGAGATCGTGATTCTCACGAAGAAGAGGATCGACACCGTCGTCCCGTTTCGAGTGGGAAGGGAGGTGGTCACATCAACTCGTGCCGCCAAATACCTTGGGGTTATGGTGGACACCAAGTTAAGCTGGAGGGATCAGATCTTCCGTACGGCGGACAAGGCCGCTAAGGTAGTTACTCACCTTAGTAGGCTGATGGCCAATGTCGGGGGTCCCCGATCCAGCAGAAGACGTCTGTTGATGTCCGCGGTCCAGTCCGTGCTCCTTTACGGGGCAGAGGTGTGGGCAGGCGCTCTAGATAAGGAGTGCTACAGGTTGCGACTCGCCCGAGTTCAGCGTCAAGCTGCGCTCCGGGTGTGTTCCGCCTACCGGACAGTGTCCGAGCCTGCCATCCTGGTGGTCGCCGGAGTCATCCCTGTCAAGCTCTTGGCAGGGGAGAGGAAAGCGATTTATCAGAGACGGGGCGAGATCGGCAAGGACACGGCAAGAACAGAAGAGCGCTCCCGAACCTTCCAGCAGTGGCAACACAGCTGGGAGCACGACACCCGAGGACGATGGACTGCGCGACTTATCAAGCAGGTCCAACCATGGGTGGAACGGCGGCATGGGGAGGTGGACTACTACCTGACCCAATTTTTGACAGGTCACGGCTATTTTCGATCGTACCTGAACCGGATGGGAAAGACCGGTTCACCGGACTGCATTTATTGCCCGGGTGTTCCCGACGATGCGGAACACACATTCTTCCGCTGTCCCCGTTGGGAAGGGCCCCGCCTGGAGGCCACACAAATATTTGGTGCATTTTCGGTGGACTCGGTCTGCCAAAAGATTTTGGAGGAAGAAGGCAACTGGGATTGTTTGTCACAGTTCGTCCGGGGCATCCTCCTGGAAAAGAAAACCGATCTGGACCGCGAAGTGGCCCAGATCCCTTGATAGAGCGGCTGGATAAGGAGCGAGCCCGACGGGCGTAAGCCAAATTTAGGCCTAGCCTGACGTAATGTGATAAACAATTCCAGGTTAGATTCCTAAAGAGTAGAGGAGGTTTTTTAGTGGGTAAACCCGTTTTTTAGGGGAGCCCCACACTACAGGCTGGCCACCTGTGTGCGTAATGCATTTTTCCGCCTCTCCCTCAAAAAAAAAAAAAAGTGACCTAGAAAAATATTTATTATGAAAGCCTTAGAGTTTGGTAGGTAATAAATTGTATGCAACATATTAAACCACCAAATGATTTTATCATTTTGCTAAAATATAAAACAATGCATATACATTACGAAGTACAAGTATTACGTCTACTTTAAGGAAAACAAAAATGATATTATAACACTTCTTGTTTATATTTTAAAAACTTAATTGCTAATTAATTGAACCTACAGATGAAAAGGTGCCTAATTTTTACATAAACCACCAGTGGTAACCACTCCTATTAGTTAGAATGATAGCTAAAAATAGTTTTTGGAGCAATAAGTAAGCAATTTATTGTTTCTGATTTTTAGGAAGTTACTTTGCTCATAACACATAATCATTAAGTATTTGATAATCTCCATTGTCTTTTAGCTATGGAAAGCAAACTTAAAAAAAGTCAAGTTCTTAATAAATGTTGCTGCACCGATTAGAAAACCACCATTAATATATAATCAAATTATCATCGCAGAATCACTTGCATATCATTTTATATGGCAAACAAAACAAATTTTCATATTTCAACATGGATCTCTTTGTTGTTTACATCAGTTTTCATGAGATGAAATCAAATCTTGTATCGGTTGATATTTTCATATAAATTGAAACCCAATGGCCTCAATAACTGAGCTATCAATCTAATGACGTCGAGTGGTGGGTAAAAATGAATTGTGCTCGAAATCATTCCAATTATTGAACAAAATCCCTCCAATTGACTTGTTATACAACTTATGCATCGCTTCGCAACAGAGAGAGTGTTATCAATTTACGCCTGTCAGTTTATTGTATTTCCAGTATTCAGTTTTCAGTGGATCGCATATAAGTTATTTTTAAGTGTGTTAAAACGCGGCAATTGTAATATAATAACATTATGACGAGTTTTATATGGAATAGTGAAAATTAAATTAAAGTGTTAAAAAACTACATTGCATATTTAAACAATATATCGGGGTTTAGAACTAAGTTATGGGGCTTACCTACAATTTAGTCCCTACACAATTTTCATGAGATTTAAAAACTTATCTTGTTTTCAAGGCCATCATAAATAATAATAATCGTATGGCTTTTAGTGGAAGGAGATCAGCAGTTAACTGATAGTTCTCCTCGCCTGAAATGCCTGCACTTTTTTGTTTTTTGTGCAGGTGGACAACGGCTTAACGTAACTTCCGAACCACGGAAGGCCATCATGAAAGTACTTTTATGGTTAAGCTAAGTAATTTATAGAGAGTGAGCTTTTGTTGTAGCTCCCAGGTGATTTTTCTTTGTTTTTATTGTTCATAACAACAATGATAACAGTTAGGCTTTAACGTTGAATGGGTCAGCAACCAACATTTATTCTTCCACAAATCCACATAACAAAAAGTACTTTTTTTTTCATTATTCCGCTTACTTTGTAGAGTATGAAAAAGAAAATTGATATTCTATAAATATTATTTAATTAAAAACATATGAGAGATAATACGTAACACTCAATGATTTCATGTTCTGTGTTATTTTTAAATAATTTTAATTCTAAACTTAAAATAGCCCAAAGCCCTCAGTAACAAAAATTTGAAACACCATATCAAATAAAACCTGAAATACTTTACCTTCATAATATCTAGTGGCTAGAGTTTTAGGAATTCCTAAAGTATTTTTTTTATAATGTTTATGACGGTCTGTTAAAAACCTAAAGTTAATTTATCAAGTCGCAAAAGTTTCCAAAAGTCTTTTAATTTAGATATCCATTAGAGTGGGAAACATTCTCGTCTTAATGGATCTGTGAAACTGAAATTTTTAGCAACTACGGAGAGTGATTTTATATTGTAGTTAATGTTTAAATTGGGTGTACTTGAAGTTGTAAGAGAGTATTTATATAAGTTGATACTGAGCTAATTAAATGTTTACTTTAAGTGCTAGCAACATGGATCAACAAAATACAGTTTGTAATATTAAAATGTCTATGTCTACATATTAACGTATACTAGAAATCGCCTCCTGATCGAAATTCGATCAAAATTTCAGTTGATCTGGACCCAAGAAGCTTAAACACATTTTAGAAGTAAAACATCTGTTCTTCCTAATTTTCTAGCAATTGTTTTTATAACACAGCTGTCTTATGATTTATTCAATTTTCCTTTCTCCATAAGATTAACATTGGAACTTTGAAAGCATGTGGGGCGTAGCCCTGGAGTCCGATGTGAATTAGAATGTGATTCTGCTCATCTACAGGACTATACCTTTCTAACGGTATGCGCAGATTTATCCTACGATGCACATGAGCTGAGAAAAAAGGAGGAAATGAAACATGCTTGCGTATTAATATATAGATAGATATTAAATTGGCAAAATATTTTACAAGGGAGTCACGTTCGTTCGTCTTACTCATTCAACCTTTACAGGATACTTATATACTTTAGTAAAGAATGCTGCAATCCGTATATTTTCTTAAAACGTATCCATCAATAAAAGATAATTACTGTTTACAATATATAATTACAATAAAAGATAATTACATTAATAGCTTATTAATGCTGCATTTGAAAAGAAAATATTGAAACTTTAGTAGCTAGTACAATGCACAGCTCACCGGTAGATGGAAAATACAAGTATTGGCTATTTCCTTTTTAACAAAATTTCTAAAGTACATTCTAACAAAATATGTCTATATTTTTTAAAAATCATAATATGTTTGAAAATATCCAACCGTTGATAATGTCTAATCATGACAACTTTTTATGTGCCCTTTGAGAGTAAACGTTTTAAATTTAAATAAGTACAATTTAAGTTTAAGCCGAAATTCTAGAATTCAGAGGACTTTAAAAGTTCTTGAAACTCAAAGCAACTCTGGGAGACTTAAGAACGCTCCAAAACTTGGGATAATGATGGAAAGTCCTTCAACTTCTTTATTGCTGGGCGAATGATAGCCAAACGTTGTTGGTGAATAAAGTTTAATTAAATTAAACATAAAACTTTATCACAGGACTATAAACTTTACTGATAGCCTACCTAAGTTAATATAAATACTCCAATTAAGTGTTCAACTTATTATCAGTGAGAACCCATCAATAATACATACTAATGGAGTTTTAATTTGTTTAAAGTTACTTACTAACACTACTAGAGTGGACATTTATAGCTACACGATACTGTTAATTTCATTCATTCATGATGAATGGAACGAATGAATGATGAATACTGTTAATTTATATGTGGGCGTAGCCTAATAGTTTTACGAAGCTGTACGAGAAGCTGTACGAGAAACAATATAATAGTGAAACATAAAATAGCAAGTGAACAAAAGACAATGTATCGTACCTTTCTACAATTTAGCGGTATATAGAGTTCACTTATCCTGATAAAATACACGATGGGGTGATCTACATTCACCCTTATTTCAAAGGTCTCCATTCAATAAGGGGAATATTGGTTCCTTCTCTCTTATTGACTTTGGGTGCTCCGTTCCAAATGTAGAATTACTCAAGTTTGTATTTTGATCGTTCGTACAAAACAAGCTCGTTCGTTAGAATAGGTATACAATTATAATAAGTAGAAGTATAAAGCGAACATTATGAAAATAAAAAATAAAAATACTGTTTCATGTTGGTTTTATTTTTATTCATTATCTATTATTTTTTATTATTTAATGAATTATTAACTATCTCACTGTAAATTGGACTTGTAGTCAGTAGTGGGCAAACGCGGGAGTTGGGCCAGTTCAAGGTCACCCGAGCGATGACGTCATCGAGGTCAATGACCTCACCGATGACGTCATCGATGAAGCAATCGATGACGTCATCACCAATTACGTCATTCTGTGACGTCACACCCATGACGTTGCAGAAATGACGTGGCGATGACGTCATCACCCCTTACGTCACCATTATGACGTCATCGATGTCACAAAGGTCAAGGTCACGCTGAAACCTAAAATTTTTTGGCACTTTTGCTGTTTCTCGCTCTACGCTCCGAGTTTCAGTCAGGTTTCAATGACCTTGACGACTTGGAGCAAAATTAGACGAGAAACAGCAAAAGTGCCGAGGAAACTCAAAGTTTGCAACGTGACTCTGGCTAAACCGTCATGTGACACCGCTCGAGTGACCTTGAACCGATACAACTCCCGCGTTTCACCATTACTGCAACCGCGATGCGCACCCTACGACAGACACCGAGCGACTGACTGTCCGGCCCCGCGCACTCTAGGTATATGGGAAGAGGTGGGGGAAATTGTGATGACCTTGGGAAACTTGAAAATGTCAAGCCGGGTAGCACCGTTTTGGTGCTACCTTAAAATTACATGTTAAAGTGTGATGACCTTGAGGTTGACTGTAAACTTGGGACTTAGGATTGTCTTTAAAGATGTATCCAAAGA
Source organism: Neoaliturus tenellus (assembly GCA_030545055.2). Lineage (NCBI taxonomy): Eukaryota > Metazoa > Arthropoda > Insecta > Hemiptera > Cicadellidae > Neoaliturus > Neoaliturus tenellus. The sequence goes on along the minus strand of CM061537.1, from coordinate 68,806,533 downwards.
ACCTTCAGGTTTGAGTCAATACTTAGAAAACATCTACTCTTGGTACAAAGTTTGATGTTTTTGCCAGAGTAGAAGTGTGGTGACCTTAAACTACCCCAAACCGTTAGGATGAACCGCACCCCCGCGGAAGCGCACCCGACCTTTGGAAACGTGCTTGCCCAAGGCGCTCCACGGGAGGGGCTCACCAACGCTCTCAGGAGTTCAGAACAAAAAAAAACAAACTTGTGGAACCAGCAATTTAATTTAACCCCAAAAAATCAACAACAACAAAATTTAACAACAGCAAAACAGAGCAAAGACGGTAACATCCAAGGTCCACAATGATTAAATTTTTCAACAAAAGATTTTTACCAGAAGTCAATGTCACCAAGGTTGGCCAACCAGAATATCGATATTCAAATTCAAAACAATAATTTCAATTGATTAAGCCGCGTCCGCACTGGGCGAACATGTTCGCCGAACAAAGTTCTTCCGAACTTTTGTTTGTTCGTTGCTAACCTTTTAGAATGTAAACCATATGGCCGGTAATTGTTCGTTAGGAATGTTTGTTGATTTTTTGTGTTCGCCGCACAAGTTCGCCTCGCCACGAATGTTCGGCCAGTGCGGACGCGGCTTTAGCTTTTCTGAAACTTTTAAATATTAATTTTGCAATTCATAACTTAAATAAATAAATAAATAACAACAAATAAATTTCAATAAATAAACATAACAAATTACAAACACAAAATACACGAAAGAATTGGCATGCCGAATTTTGAGGTTGACAAAAAATTAATTCCACCCGGAGACCTGTGGCGCAGGGCGGGCTCCTAATGGGAAATTAACCTAACATAGAGGCTATAAATAAATAAATAAATACTGTCACACATAAATAACAAAATATCACAGTTCATTGGGGGAGTGGCATATCACACTAGTTCGTTTATGGCGTCATGGCACTGGGAAGCATCAGCCCGCAGCTCCAGGCAAGGTGTTGACCGAAGCCATGCGTGTCCTTAGGTGTGCAGGCGGGCGGACCAGGCAGGAACCATGCTGCATCCAGTGGCGTGGGAGCAAGTCCCCAGCTGAACCCTGGTAAACCCCAAAATTTGCCAATATTTTTCCATTGAAGACACATTCAGTAGGCAATTAGTGTCAACAGTGCAAAAGGTATAATTGCCACAAAAAATTATCCACTGTTCCAGTTTGGACAATTTGCCACTACTAACCACAAAACACTAACTTTTCAGTTTTAATCATTTTACAAATTTTCTTGAAAATTGTGACAGAAAAACATTTTAAGTGTGACAGACAGTTTTACTACGACTGGAAAAATTACAGCAAAAAAGAAATGAGATAGGCTATAAGCCTACTCAGAAAATCACTAAAATAGGGGGTGTGACTAAAGCAAAATACTTGAGACATGAAAAACAGTTAAACTACACCTTAATATTAATTCTACAGCTAAATTGAACAGTTTGAAAACATTTGACCAGGTTTAAAGCATAAAATAACTCCATTTTTAACATCACAACAAAATGTCAGTTTAGGATGACATTGCCCTTCTATTTAGCTCATATCTCAAAAAGTTACTGACCGAATTTAAAAATTTTACCTTTAAAAGTTGAGCCAAAAGTGAGGCTTCAAAATAAAATATAAATCAGAACTTAACTCCAAGGCTACTTTATTGTGGACCTAAGATTACCTGACACTTTACCCCAAACTGGTGTGCTACCAACAGTAAAAACTAGGCCTAAACCATTAATTATGAACCAAAATTGATAAAACTTTACATAGGCCTTGGGCCACTTTGAGAACACACAAACCCTACTAAACTAAACAGGAAAAAGTATTATAAAGGGAAAACCTTGGCGGCATCGCCATTTAGGCGATGAGCCTATTTTGACTCTACAACTTACAGTAACCCCATCAAACCACTTTGTGGCCAATATAAAGTTGCACTGAGCAATAACAAACAATATTTAATGCAAAACAAACACTGAAACATCTTGATTATTACAGGAACTTGGAAAACATGTGTTCAGCTCACAAACAATTTTGAACTCTGAGAGCAAAACGTGGCTGGCCAACACCTAGGTGGTGTTGGGCTGGCCCAAAATGCAGTCTCAAAAGAGGGACAAAATTGATTGTTTTGCTTGAAACAATGAAACAAAATTTACAGAACACTGGTTCTGGCCAAAAAGAATATTTTTCAGAAGACTGGTCATTCTTGCAACGTGGTCGTTCGACCAAATCCAATCGCATCAAACATATTTCTGAATAAACTGGAAAATTCTCGTGACTCACCCAAAATGTAGCGCAGGAGAACTTCTTTACTCCATAATTGGGAAATAAAACACTGGTGGAAAATTTGATGTTGAAAATTACTTTGGAAAACGCACCGTGAATTAATTCTCAACCGGTAGCATCCTTCGCCGCTGCGCCTATGCCTTTTCAGGACGTTGCGTCACAGCTGGCGAAAAGAAGAAGAAAAAAAAAACAGAATATTCCAGAACGACTGCATACAGAAAACACTGGCCAGAAAAAAAACAACACTATAACAAATGAGACGTGACATCACGCATGGTGGGCAAAACGTCACGGCTCAAGGAATTATAGTAACCAACTGAACTTTGCAAGGAAAAGTCATTTCTCCCAATATTCTAAACAAATCTTCATCAGTAAAACTTACATTAGCCTGTTTGGTATAAAACGTAGGGTGTCCGCGCAACAGTTTACGCCACTTAGCTAGAGTCGAAACCCGCTTGACTTTGAGTAGTGGACAGTGAGCAAATAATAAAGACTTAACACGGCTAAGTTTCTTACCCAAAGTGTCTCGCGACATGGCTTCCCCTCACAAAAGTCCGCACAATACTGAGAGACTGTTGGTAGCGCATGAGCCAAGGCTAAAGTGGGGGGGGGGTAACAGCAGGAGTGGGGGAAGGTCACAGTGGTGGGGGAAGGTGAGGTTGTACGCTGTGGTATCGCATCACTTCACCATGAGCTGTCCTACAGTTAACACACTGTTCTCCCGGCCCGAGTTGGCACTAGAAGAAATATTCCTGTACAGCTTAGGCTGTGAGGGGCGAGGAAGCAAAGTCAAAGTGGAGGTTTTGTTAAACTCCAAGATGAAAAGTCTTCTAAATAAACTGATTGTATCCCTGCAATCTCCAATAACTCTAAAGAAATGCCAATTTATAAAGAGACATCTCATTCTTTGGCAAAATGAATTGGAAATGGAAAAGATCACAGTAAAATTAATCTAACTTAAAATCTGGACTGGACACTCATGGTGATACTACGTGGCGTGAAAACGCCACCCTAAACATTACAAGTTAGGTTAGTGAGCACCTCTGGTACGATAATTCGACGCCGGAGTTAAAGTGTGATGACCTTGAGTCAAAACACTGAAATACTACAAGTCGATATCGTCCCAGAGTTAAAGTGTAGTGACCTTGAGTAAAATCAGAGAAAATCCAAGCCATGTTTGTCCAGAGTTAAAGTGTAATGACCTTGAGGCAAAAATTTGTAAAACACTTACATGAACAGAGTCGAAGAGCAGCGATGCTTACCGCATGCAAGCCTGAGACATACTGGCTGAGCGCCGTCGCGTAGCTTAGGGACTCGATTATGGTGGGGGTATTGCCAACACTTAGAGTAGAAGTGTAGTCGGTGACCGTGAACCAGACTTAGATTAAAAGTGTAGTCGGTGACTTTGAACCACCCCTGAGGGGTGGACCACCCCCCGTCTCCGTTTTTGGGGGGTGGACCCCCCCGGTCTCCGTTTTTTGAGGGGCGGACCCCCCCGGACCCCCCCCCCACCTGGTCTCCGTTTTTGGGGGGCGGACCCCCCCCCCCCCCGGTCTCCACCCCCGCCCCATGCCGCCCCTTCGGGCGCGACCGGTGGGGATATAAGGCGGTCCGGCCACAGCCGGCTCTCAGTCCGCTCCCGCGCGTTGAACGTGAACGTTCGGGACGGACCGCCATAGGCCTCACTAAACACTGAAAGGCGCCTTCACTGTTTAGCGAAGTCTACTCTAACTTTAAGACTTGTATTATTTTTAAGATATTGAGCTTGCGTTTGGGTATTGGGAATTGTTTTATATGTGAGTGTTTTACTTGAACCCTATGTCTCCTGTGTGTCTTGTTTGTGTTTTATCCTGTGTGTCTTGTTTGTCTTTTATGTCATATGTGTTTAATGTGTATATGCTTGTTCCGGCACTTACCATGTTGAGCTCAACCTATTTTGTAAGTGTGTGTTATATTTATCTAAAGTGTATACGCTTGTTTTAGCACTCCCCCTTGAGCCTTTTTCACAGCTCAAAGTAAATTGTAAAGATAGGGACGGGAGTAGGCCCCCGTGTAAAATCATTTTATACCAACGTTAGCAAGGGTCCTCTCAGGCAGGCATTATTGCGGCTGGGTTGAGAACCGGTCCGTTTGCACGCTGGCGGGCAGACCACAGCTGTGGCCAATTTGCGGCGGCCTCTGCACTCGGACCGAGGACGTAAGCCACTAGGGCTTTCCTCAACCTCTCTCAAAATTATGTAAAAAAAAACTTTGTTAGCTATTTGTGTTTTTTGTCTCCAAGGCCCCCGAACATTCGTGGTTCGCCATGGATGTACGGGGGCCGAAATTTTTTAATGTTTGTGTGGCCTTGACCTAGTAACGACTTGTACAAATTTAATGCATTGCTAAACTTAAATAATAAAGATAGGGAACGGGAGTAGGCCCCCGTGTAAAATCATTTTATACCGTTAGCATGAGTCCTCTCAGGCAGGCATTATTGCAGCTGGGTTGGGAACCGGTCCGTTTGCACGCTGGCAGGCAGACCACAGCTGTGGCCAAATTGCGGCGGCCTCTGCACTCGGACCGAGGACGTAAGCCATTAGGGCTGTCCTTAACCTCTCTCAAAATTATGTAAATGACATTTGTTAGCTATTGAAAAAGTTATTTGTTAGCAATGCAGTAAATGCTTAAAAGTCTTGCGTGGTGAAGGTCAGACAACATTGGAATGTTTTCTGTTGTCATAGTTGGGTCTCTTTGGAGGCTACAGCGATGGCAACGTAAATGCCCCAGGTGGGGCTTAATTTTTTAAAGTTTTTCCGTGACTTTGGCCTAAATACAATAGTTTTCTAAATTCTTAACGGTTAGGTATTACTAACATTCAAGTCAGCTGTTTTCCATAGTTGGGTCTCTTCGGAGGCTACAGCGATGGCAACCTAAATGCCCCAGGTGGGGCTTTATTTTTTTAAAATTTTTCCGTGACCTTGTCCTAAATATAGTAAAAACTGCCCCTGCACCTCCGACCCCCCCTTACACCCCCGCCCCCTGCACCTACGCCCCCAACTTACACCTCCACCCCCCACCTACACCTCCAACCCCTACACCTCCACCCCCTACACCTCCACCCCCACCCCCACCCCCTCCGTTTGTGAACTTAGAATATTTTCGTATATGTAAACGAAGTACTTCCAGGTTTAACCAATACTTAAAAATTTACTTTTGGTATATTGGTATAGCAGTTCGATGGTTCGCTAGAGTTAAAGTCCGCTGACCTAGAGGTTGAAGGTGACCTTGGAGTGAGACAAGAAGTGATCATCCGGTACGAATAGAACCTGAAATGGTTGCAGTACAGACCGCATTTGTTATTAAAAACCATCACAGGTTGTAAAAACATGATTATTTCGTGACACCAGCCATAATACTACATGTTTTATGAATATTAGAGTGCAGTCCGTATTTCAGAAACACTTTATGAAATAAATGTGTTTAAAACCTGTTTTTTATACAATTTATTGAATATAAACATTATTTATTTAACTTAACGCTTGTTGATATATTTATTTAAAGTGTTTTTGTAAGTTGATCTTAATCTAATGTTTTCCATCGGTGTCCTTGACCCATAGTCCACTTTTCCCCCAAACCCTTCATTGCCGTTATAAAAGGGCGCGGGCAAGTGTGGCGCTCATTATTGCGTGGACATTCACCGAGTGCACACTCAAAGCCAAACTGTAAAAAAATGGCCCTTTGCGATATTTGTGGTAAGTTTTTCCAAGACGAAGATATCTTTTTTTTACACCGAGAATTGCATCATGAAGAGGACAGAAAAGAAGAGATTGTAGTAAGTGAAGAAGACTTGGATGTGATTGATCGGTTTTTGGAAAACTACCAGAAGCAGATGGACGACTGGGATAGCTATCTACAGTTAATGCAAAGAAGAGAACCAAGTGTTATTCAATTTGCCGATGCTGGACCATCTACAGCTGGAGGATTTATTCAAGAAGAGGAAATGGAAGAAGAAGTGGAAGATGTAAGACAACTGCGTACCCAAGAAGAGGATATGGAAGAAGAGGATACAGAAGAAGTGGAAGATATAAGACAACTGCGCACCACAGCCTTGCCAGGACCAGTTGTAACTCATTTCAAAATTAATAACGTGCAATTAGAATTGGGAAATTTTATAACTCAAGCTAAAAAACTAGTTGTAAAAACATTGACGGAAGAATTGGCAAGATTGAACTTTATTAAATTTGGATTGGTGTTGGAGGCTATGTTTACTAATACCGATGGTGAAAACTCACCAAGAGCATTCATTGCTAAAAACCGAACCCTTACAACCACATCTGATATCAACGAAATTTTAGAAGAATGTTTGGTTGAACTGCTAGTGAAACTTAAAGAACATGAAGGAAGAGGATCCGGCTGGACGCTATCATCAATTGAAGGTATGGATGTGAGGGTTCACAAGCAAGGATATGGTATGAGGGGTAGCAGTTTTATCCCTCTACCAAAGAAGATCCGAAATACTAGATCATGCATCAATGTGAAAAATGACGATAATGAATGTTTCCGGTATGCAATGTTAGCAAAATATGTGAAAGACCATACCTGTAGACCTAGCATAGCATACGAAGCTGTTCAACACCGCTATAACTTTCGAGGTATGTCGTTTCCTGTTAGTGTTAATGATATTGCTAAATTTGAAAGACAAAACCCAGGAGTTTCAGTTAATGTGTTTACTGAATGTCAAAATCATACAAATTTGTTACTATTGACCAAAGATGAGATTTCGCATTATGTTTATATCAAGAAATTTTAATCTTTGGTTGTACGACAAGTGTCAAAACAAAATCGTAAGATAACAGTATGCAAGAGATGCTTTTGTTTTACATTTAATGAATTCAGACGTGGAGGATCGGAGTGGTTGTCGGAACACCAGCGGCTTTGTAATGACAACTATGAAGTGAAGATTAGTCTACCACCACCATCTAGAGCATTTGTCCAGTTCAATAAAACAGTTCACCAATACCGGATTCCACTAGTTATCTACGCTGACTTTGAATCCACGTTAGTGCCGCAGGAACTTCCGGATGGTGAAGTAACCAGAAGAACCAAATATCAATTGCATCAACCTAAAAGTTTTTGCTTATTGGTGAAATCTACTTTACCTGAAGAACAATTGCAAGACTAAGGCTTAACATCCACACCGATACTCTACCGTGGGGAAAAAGCTACTAAGTATTTTGTAGACCAGTTGTATGACATTGCTGAAAAGGCGGAACGCTTTTACTTTAATGTTTTACCCATGGAACCTTTGAAACAAAATCAACAAGAAGAATCCATTTCAGCAACAAGATGTTATCTATGCAAGAAGAGCTTCAGTGAAGAAAATTAAAAAGTAAGAGATCATGATCACCTCACAGGGTTATACAGAGGACCTGCTCGTAATTCATGCAATATACTAAATTACAAACTGCCTCAATTTATCCCTGTCGTGTTACACAATCTTAGCGGCTAAGACTCCCACTTCATTATTCCAGAGTTAGGAAGAGATGATGGAAGAATCGAAGTAATAGCTGAAACATTGGAAAAGTGAATCAGTTTCTCAAAAACAGTAGGTAAAGTTAAACTTCGCTTTGTAGACTCCTATAGGTTTATGTCATCTAGTTTGACCAAATTGTCAGAGAACCTAAGAAGAGAAGATCTAAAAGAAACCAGCAAAATTGTACCTGAAGATAAATTGGACTTAGTATTACGAAAAGGAGCTTTCCCCCTATGATTATATAACTTCCACAGAAAAGTTTGAAGAAACCAGTATACCACCAATTGAAGCCTTCAATAGCAAATTAAATGAAAGTGAAATCACCGTTGAAGACTACAATCATGCTTGTAATGTTTGGAACCAACTAAACATTCAAACTTTAGGGGAATATTCTGATTTTTATATAAAATTGGATGTAACTCTGCTGTGCGATGTGATGGAAGAATTTCAAAACACCTGTTTCTCAGCCTACGGATTGGATCCTCTACACTCGTATACATCCCCTGGATTAGCATGACAAGCTATGCTAAAGTCAACTAACTGTCGATTGGAGCTTCTCACAGACATAGATATGGTCCTCATGATCGAATCAGGTGTACGAGGTGGTTTGACTCAAGCTGTGACCAGACATGTTAAGGCCAACAACAAGTATATCCCCAAATTCGACTAGCAAAAACCATCACTCTACCTTGGATATTTTGATGCGAACAACCTCTATGGTTTGGGGATGTCAAATCCACTTCCCTACGCAGACTTCAAGTGGATTGACCCGGCCACCATTGGTGACATATCACGGATTCCAAAAGATGGTCAAACAGGCTATATTTTGGACTGTGATTTTGAATATCCGGAACACCTTCACGACCATCATTACGACCTGAATCTCCTAGCCAAAACTGAAGTTTCACCGACAGGAAGATGGCCCAAGCTGATGATGACCTTGGAGAATAAGAGTCAATATGTGGCACACTATTGCTTAGTTCAACAAACTTGAATTGGGCCTACGTATAGTGAAAATTCACAGAGCAATTTAATTCACCCAGTCTTGTTGGTTGAAACCATATATCGATTCCAACACTACAAGAAGAGCTGCAGCGGCAACAGCATTTGAGTAGTGGAGAAACGCGGGAGCTGGCTCAGTTCAAGGTCACCTGAGCGATGACGTCATCGAGGTCAATAACCCCACCGATGACGTCATCGATGACGTCATCACCAATTACGTCATTCTGTGATGTCACACCCATGACGTTGCAGAAATGACGTGGCGATGACGTCATCATCCCTTACGTCACCAAGATGACGTCATCGATGTCACAAAGGTCAAGGTCACGCTGAAACCTAAAATTTTTAGGCACTTTTGCTGTTTCTCGCACTACGCTCCGAGTTTCAGTCAGGTTTCAATGACCTTGACAACTTGGAGCGAAATTAGACGAGAAACAGCAAAAGTGCCGAGGAAACTCAAAGTTTGCAACGTGACTCTGCCTAAACCGTCATGTGACACCGCTCGAGTGACCTTGAACCGATACAACTCCCGCGTTTCATCATTACTGTAACCGCGATGCGCACCCTACGACAGACACCGAGCGACTGACTGTCCGGCCCCGTGCACTCTAGGTATATGGGAAGTGGTGGGGGAAACTGCGATGACCTCGGGAAACTTGAAAATGTCAAGCCAGGTAGCACCGTTTTGGTGCTACCTTAAATTTACATGTTAAAGTGGGATGACCTTGAGGTTGACTGTGAACCTGGGGCTTAGGATTGTGTTTAACAGCTTGACATTTTCGCCAGAGTTCAAGTGTGGTGACCTTGAACTGGTTAAAATCAAAACTGCACAGCAGACTGCACAACACGGATGTGCATGCTACGACAGCCACCGAGCGACTGACCTCCGGGCCCTGCGTACTCTAGATATATGGGGAAGTGGTGGGGGAAATTTCAAGGTCATTCAAACGGAGTCTTAAAAAAGTCAAAGAGTAGAAAGACTACTCTTGTGAGTCTATAGCGATTTCATTGATAGTGAGTGCTTCGGTATGCCAAGTTGATCTGTATTGACACGCTCCTAAATAATGTTTGCAAAAACCTGCAAAATGATTGTTGCACAATTTGCAGCCAGTTAGCTGTTTTAGTTTGAATTCAATGCAACGTTCAGGGCAACAAGTGTACTTATGCCCTCTCATTTGGTACACATGGAATGTCTTCAACTTCGGTTTCGGCTTCTTCCAAGACTTGCACTTACACATGCACTGACCAAAAGCTTCACATGTTCTACAAGCCAGGCTATCCACCACATCAATGTCATTTGGTCATGAAAAACATTTCTGTTCGCAACAGTAGTTGAGTTGACTCTCCATGTTGCTGCGGTGAAGGTGCGCGATGAAATGATGCTAGAGTCAGTGAGAGTGCACCTTAAATAAACTCAGTGGAGGGGGAAAGGTCAAGGTCATTCAAACGGAGTTTTAAAAAAGATGACTAGTCGTCCTCCTCGTCCGTCGTACTTGGAGAGCTGTCAGACGAAGAGCCCCGCGCAGGTGCTCTCCAGATGAAATGTATATCTATTTGAAAGCGCAGGCCTGGATCTTGTACCATCAACTCCTTTAATCTATTACATACCAATTCCACTTTGTACACATTGTTAATAATCAACACCCAAGGCTTCGGCTGAACATAACGTGTAGTTGAGTCAGCCTCGCAGACAGTTACACCTTCCGGTGATATTGGAGTGTATAAATGTGTAAAATCTCGTTGCTGAGGCTGGCTTGAAGTTGAAGGTTCTGTGCCGACCCTGGTTGCATCAAAATTCAAATCCATTCTACATTCAAGAGGTCCAGGGTTCCCGTTGAATACATTGAGTAATTTTTGATACAAGACTTCCACTTCTGTCGCATCCTGTAAATGAACAGTCCACCGCAAGGGAAATGCTTCGTCCGTAGTGGAGTCAACTTGAGAAAGAGTTCCTTCCGCCATGGCAGCTAAGCAAGGAATGAGGTGAGCTGCAGTCAGTTGTAACATTATCGAAAAGTAGAGGGGAAAATTTTAAGGTCATTTAAAGTGGGTTTTAAAAAAAGGAAGGAGTGGAGGGGGAAAGTTCAAGGTCATCTAAATGGAGTTTTAAAAAAGGAAAACCTAGAAAGTAACATTGAAATCTTCCAACTGATGGTGGCGAGCGTTTTCTTCTGCAACCTTGCCGACACATGTAACTATGCCGTACAGTATGAACAGTACAACCATGATAAGGCCGAACAACAAAAGATAGCCGTTTACTATCATGATATTTTCTGAGTGGATCTGCTTTCTTCTTATCGCCCTCTCTTGCATCCTCTTCTCTAACTCGTGTACGAAGTCACAGCATGCGTGAGGACATCTTTCATCTGTTGGTAGGTTAGCCATTGTTGATGTTGTAGGTTTGGCTGTTGAAGAAGGAATGAGGTATCTAATTATGTTGTCTCATGTATATCAACAGTGAAGTGGTGGGGGTAGCGAATCAGTGGAGGGGGAAGTTTCAAGGTCATTCAAATTGTGTTTTAAAAAAACCCCTATCTTGTTACTGAGCATATATGTCAGTAACAAGATAGGTGGCTTTGCTCTTTTTACTTCTTTAATATAATGAAGAAATAAACATATTCTACAATTGTAAGGACAAGGAAGACAACCGCTAGTCAGCTGAAGTAATCCAAGTTGTCTGGTTCGGTCTTCATCGACGCCGGTGAGGAAGCTGTCGTTGAAGAGGAATGTCCAGGCTCTTCCTTCGGCTGCCGAAGATTCCGTATATTGCAAGCGTAGACTTGCACGTTTTTACGGTAGCCTCTTGCCACCATCAGCTGCAACTCCTTGTACAAGTCGTTCAGCTCCTGTTGCGTTTTGATCGTCACCTCCTCATAGCTGGCACAGCTTACGTTCAGAGACATACTGATGTTGTTCGGTTGGCTGCTGGAGTTGAAATGAAGACGAGGCACAGCACTTGGAGGTATATGAAAAAGTGGTGGGGGTGTTTTGCATTCAAGCAGGTTTGACTTGTAGCGTGGTGGTGGGGGTAACTGTGAAATGCAAAGGTCAAAGGTCAAGGTCACCCGCGAAGTTTAAAAAAAATGCAACATATCAATATGTGACAAACTACACATATTGATATGTTGCATTTTTCGTCTTTTTGTATTCTTTTTTTTTTCTTTTATGGTTTATTTATTTATAAAACATTACAATAACATATGTACAACAGTAAAACTTAAATCTAACACTGCTGCTTGTCGGCGATGTGGATGGTCAACTCGGTGGAATTGCTACCCGTGCAACCGTGGGAAACCAGGTAGAGACAGCCGGGTTGGATGGAGCGCAGATCCTCGTTCTGGAGGAGATGGACGAACCGTTTCGGCAGGTAGACTTGGAACTTGGGCTCATCCCCCGGAGTGAATGGTGCCTCGCTAAGACTGCAGCAGATGGCCTCTCCAACTGTAGTCTCCATCTTCTTCATGGTGTGGATAATGTAGTGCTTCTCGTCTTTAAGTTCGGAACACTTCTTGACGGGTAGTATGGTAGATTTGGAGTGAGCATTGAACTGCTCAACCAAAGTTTGCAGGAACTGGTGAGATGCCATGGTCAAGTTATAGATCGTCTTCTTCGTCTTCTTGCTGGGAGATGTTGTCGTCTCGGAATCTCGAGTAATACTCATGCCAGGTCCCGGTCTGCTCCTCACTTATATAACCCCCGTTACCCCCACCAGTCCCCATTTCCCCACTTTGAAGGTAAGATGCGAGTTTATAGGCGTTTTTTAAAGCGCAATGTCTATCTTTTTCATGTTCTGGACTTTTAGTACAAATACAAACATTTTCCATCGTATACTTGTAGTTTTTATCCAAATCCACATCATTAACCGGAACATGAGTAAATCCTTCGATCCATCTTTTCTTTTCCAGCCCCTTTGTGTAAATATTGGTAAACTTGTCTGAAAAGTGATGCATAATGTGATACAAGTCCGTATAACTTGTAAAACCATCATACCAATCGATATGATGGAAGTGTTTTGAAATCCATCTGTTGGTAGTAGCGGCTTTACTAGTTAAAGATGAATAAGAACATGGTGGTTTAAATAAAAACGAATAAGGAACACTTGTATTGATGTCGAAAAACACAAGTTCTTTTATGATAAATCTATCATCATTACCCCGAAACGCTTGGAACTCAATTATACCAGGTTTGGACTTTACTTGTTCTTCTTCCTTGTCCATTGCGAAGATCACTCGTCTGCTCATGACGAAGTCCAAAGGTCAAATGATTTCCACACCACGGTAGGTACGACTTTTATACCCGGCCGTACAGTTGTTGGCGCGTTGGTGTATATTTAACGTGGGCACCGTCCCCGGTAGGCCTAACCTTACAAAGTGTTTGATATTGTTTTAAAAATTAACCATTGCTGTGTAGTTAATTGTCATTTAGGTTTCCATCTTTACATTTTCCTTGTTTTCATTTTCATCACTAACACTTGATTCTTCTCCTCCTTCTTCTTCCTCTTTTTCACGTTTTACTGATTTCTTATGTAGTTGAGCGTACTTTTCCAATTGTCTCCACATTTGTACTTCATGAGGAACCCTATTGAATATAGAAGTATCTACAGGTCCGTACAATATAGGTGCGTCCGGTTGTTTGTCCAAAGTGTCTTCCAGATAATCTTTAATAATTGAACTTGAAAACACCAGTTGTCTCAAGTATCTCGTTATTGGTTCAGTTGCACAAGTTAGAATAAAAAACTATTCTCGATTAAGTTGAATCTTGTTATCATGTCTTGTTGTGTCTCTAAACCGCAACTGATGATCACCACGATGTTTAACAATATCGATTTCCACATTTGAATCCAAAAGGCCTACTCTTGTCTTTCTTCCAAACATGTTACTACTTAAATAGCATTCTAGCAGATGCAAGTGTTTCATAAACGATTCCCAAGCAGTGTCCGTAAACAAAATCATTTTGGGTCCATGAGTTAAAATTACAGTAGGGGAATAATCTGTAGATTGCACAACACCGATTAAAACACTTTTGTCCAAACTGGAAGAGATTGGGTAAAATATTCGCAAGAATACCTCACTTAATATGTTAGGAGAAATATTATCTTCAATATCCCTTTTCCTCTTGTGTGCATTCTTTCTTCTTTTACCTTTTTCCTCAACATTATTACTGGCGTGGAGTTGTCCGCAAGCGTTGTGTTCATCTCCCTCCGGTTGACCTTGAAGATCTAAAAAGTCGGATATCTCCTTCTCAATATCTACTACATTTTCTTGTGTACCACTAGGAGAAGCCATATTGAATAAGATGCTACCCATACAACAACAGGCAACAAACTGATGAGGAGCGAGCTGAACGCTCTGCTTTTATACTCGCGGAATGCATTGGAATGTAGGAAAACCGGTATTTTACAATACATTTTTAACAATTCCAGTTAAAGGTGTGTATGTTACGATTTTATCATGTAGAATTAAACAGTATGCAGTTGTATTAGCCGGTATAGGCGCGTTGAATTCCATTTCTATTTTTATATCTACACTTGATGATTTTACCGATTCATTTTGTTTAGAACAATCGATTACAACTATAGGGTAACCATCTAAGTATTTTTCTGGTGATAGTAAAGGTGCATTCGTTTTACCATAATATGAACTTTGGAATCTTGCATACATATCGTACAATATGCTGTACTTTTTATTAGCGAATGACACATTTAAATTATCGTATGGAAAAAATTGTGAATTTAAATAAACTTTAATATTTTTCAAGTTGCAATGATCAAATTGGCCTGCATGTTTGGTGATGGTGTCTCTTCTGCCTGTTTGTAAACCAAATATAATATACCTGGCTCGTTCCACATAATTAGATGTTTTAACTGTCCAAGTGTGTCGATCCGTAGTTGGCAAGCTGGGATGTTCATGAAATTCCCAACTTCTAAAAGGAATTACAATATCACGATCAGCCTTTAACTTTCTTAATAGTAGCATTCTATGCTCGTCAGCTAATTTTACATGTGGAACTCTCCATACAATTTTGTCTAATGTTAATTTCCATTCTAAAGTTGCATCTGTTGTACCGTCTGGAGCTTTAATAATATCTTTATCGTTTGAAGATCTCAACAAAACTAATTCTTGTTTAACGTTTAATATTATTTTCCTATAATCTTCAGCAAAACCAAGCAACAAACGTAACGGAATATGAAAATCAAAATTTCCATTTGTATCTGGAGTGATTGTGTCTTTTGCAGGTAAAACCCATCCTGCAGGTTGTATTAAATTGGTTTCATTAGGTGATATAGATGTTAATCCCTTTAAAGTTGTTGCAATACCTACTTTTTTAGTAGAATCAACTGTTACACCTGATATTTCATATCTAATTTCATCAAACAGGAAAGCCATGGGATTATTTATAAATGGAACTGTTGTACCAGTAGTAGTACCGTCCTTTTTAGTAACTTTTCCTTCAATATACAAGTAACTTTCACATGGTAGTGTGTAAATGTCTTGATTTTGTATGGGAATACGAATTTCATCGTTATTGTTTAATTTTGATGAAGTGTAAGGGTTGTGGGTGTGATATTCTTTTTCCCATAGGGTTTCGTCGAATGTTGGACCCTGAGCTATATCCAGTATATCCATTATCGGTTACTTTTAATCCAATTCTCTCTAAGAAACGAATGTTCTCGCGTGTTAACTCCTCCACAGCTGAAGAGCTACTAATGCGGATTCCCGTAGGTTGTTCGCTTTTAAATGTTAAACCCATGATTTTGTATTAAAGTGTTGATTTTAAATGTAATCTAACCGTAATAGGCTCTTCTCGGAAATCTATCAAGTTACCGTCTTGATCCAATACGTTCAACACGATGTCTGAAATGAAAGTGGTGTTCAAAGGTAGATATACCAGGTTTTGCGGCTTTTCAACAATTTTAAATCCAGGTGGTACACTGGGGTAAAAAGTATGTATTATATGAGTATTTGCTCCATCTCTGTAAGCTCCTTGTATAATATTACAAGTTATGTCTATACTATTGACTTTTAATATTGTTACAGTTTGTTTACCGGAATGTGTTTTATTTGGTTCTAAAATTGCTCCATCTTTGGGAAATCCTAATAAATCACCAATTGAGTCTGACTTACTGAAATCTATATAATATTTTGAAGTAAGCTCAGCTTTCATTGTATTGTTATTACCTTTTAGCGTTATATTGTCTTTCCCCATTTTATTTTGCAAAAATTCATTAATATGATCAATTTCATAAGAACCTGTGGGTAGAGTGCAAACTTCTAAGTCTGTAAACTTCCCACTGGCATCTTTTCCTTTATAATAATGCAATAAGTTATTTTTACCTTCCGTAACATTGGGAATAGAGTTGTAAGTTGTAAAATCCAACAGTGCTGCCTCCCAAAATCTTCCTTTTTGCAAGCGTAACGCTGGAAAAAGGATACTTCGTAAAGTGGACGATTTTCCTGTTAATGATACCGTATAGGAAGACATCTCAATAGTGACTGATACTTTTAGCTAGGAATTCCAAACATAAATGGCCGCATATTGAAGTATTATCAGGTTGTTCTCTTTTATAGTTGTAATATATGTTTTTAGCAGATTTAAAGTAATGTTCAAGTTCTTTAGGTGGTGGCAAATTTCCAAAACTATCAAAATAATATACATTACTATTTAGTTTCTTATAACACACCCAATGGGTGCCGGACCCTTCAGTATTATCCAAATTTACGATTCCAGTCTCATTTTTCCATATTTTCTTTGGTAAACTGTCTTTCATAAATACTCCGCGGAAAAATGGTATTTTTAAACAGGAAATATATTTAAATAATTCAATATTAGTCAACGCTTTATGTGGTATAACCAATTGATTTCTTTTATTTAATATGCACGATACGGTCTTAGGTATAGACCAGCCCCGTTTTTTACCATTGAAAATATTGTCGGTTTATTATTATTTTTCCTCAGAGAACGTCTTTTTAGTCTAATATTACCACCATGTTTTCTCTTGCTTGATCCTTTTTTATTCTTACCCCTCCTTTTTCCACCTCCTACCGCTGTTTTAGCCTTCATACCTGCTGTTACCGCTAAAGCTGCTGCTTTTTCCGCAATACTAGCGTCACTAGACTTTACTCGTTGCCAAGCTATATTCGCTAGCTTTTTATCAGCGATTGACCTATTTTTTGAATCGGTAAACGTGGAATATGCGATATCGTGTTCTTTACAAGCCTGATCTAACTTATTTATGCCTGGATCACCTCTTTCCAGTCGTTTTTTCAATTTAGTTCCTGGTCCGCAATACTGATAACCTCCCGGTATATGAAATTCGTATGGTAAAGCGTCTATTGCTCTATTTACGATAGATCCTACTGGAATACGATTTAAAGCTTTACTTAACAGAGAAACCGCTGTGGACTTGATACCGCCTCCTTTCCGTATAGTGTCTCGATATGGACTGGTGTAATGAAACGCCATGATTGTCTTTTATATTCGAAAAGCGTAACCCATGTGTTACCTCTATGACAGGTTGCACATAAATGATGTAATTTATGGTGTTATTTAATTAAATATCAAAAGTACCCCAATCTGATGATCTAAACTTTTGTGTGTTATGATTAAAAAAATATTTATAAAGAATTTCTTGTTTAATCCATGTACTTCTCATTTTTTCGTCAATAGGTTTATGTTGTCCTGCTGCAATATAATTATGCATATCAAATAATACATTACCTATTACTTTAACAAGAAAATTAACAGTTACAGCGTTATCGGCATAATCAGGGTCTGCAACATTTGTTAATCGTTTATTATCACAATTCCACCATTTTCTTTCCAGTTGGCTCTAATTGTATTATCTGTTCATAAGTAACAGCATCACCAGGCTTTTCACCAATACCTAAATTTGTCAATAACTTTCCTTTACCATCCCAAACATAATTGTTTTCTTCAAGTAAAGTAAACTTTTTATTTCCTTGTACAAATACATCTCCTTGACGTGTTACTACTTGGTTTTGTTTCACAAAACCGGAGGTTTCTTGTTTTAAAGTTTCCTTCATTTGACCCACCGTTGCACCGTCTGATGGTGCAAAACCATCTTTTACATTCGCTAAACAATTACCAAGACAGTCAATAACTCCTACATCACGTGTAATACAATGATCTTTGATGTATTTTAAATTTACAGCATCATTTTCATTTTTTGGATAACCTATATCGTTAATAACAAATTTATAAAAAGAAAACCCATCTTTTGTCTTTTCAGGTATTATAGAATGTAAATAGCGTCTATTTATGCTGTCTTGTTCATCTACAGGGTCTGCTACATTGGATATACGTCGATTTTCAGCATTATACGTTTTTCCATTGAATTTTAACGTATTCTTCAATTCTGATGATAAATAACCTCTGTTTATTGCATCAGCGTTTTGATTTGGCTTACCAACGTTGGAAATTCTATGATTACCCGCGTTATATGTGTTTTTGTCTAGTTTCAGCGTTGGTGATATCTCTTTTTTTAATACTTTTAAATTTATTGCATCGTTTTCATCTGTGGGATCGTTGATGTTTTTTAACCGTTTATTACTAATATCATAATCTCCATCAGGTGTTTGTGGTAATCCAACACCTCTTTTTAAAATATTAGAGTAATATAATCCATCCGATGAATACCGTCCGAACTTGTCAACACTCATGGTGCAACTGAATAACATTCTGGAGTGTAACCCATTTTTATAATATTAGTCCCCGATTTCTAATCCATATTAGTTTTATACAAATTCTTAGTCTTCATCAGTTACATTTTCATCATTCCCAGGACATTTAAAATATTTTAAATCTGCACTAATTAATGCTCTGTCTGCTTCATTTCTAAATACATGATTTTTATGAATAAATTCTTCACCAGACAATTTTCTAAATCCGCTAAATGAATTTGGATCTGCAATTAGTATATTTTGATAATCATTTACATCCATTAATTTAAATCTTTGCTTATTATGAATAAACTCTTTATTTGCACTGTCATATTGTAATGTTTGTCTTACAGTTGCAGCATCATTTGGATCTCTTCCATTATGCAAGTTTTTTATTACTTTACCATTACATGTAAAAAATCTAAAAGAATGATCTGGATCTAGATGTACGGTTTGTGATAAAGCAGCTGCATCTCGAGCAGTATAACCCAATCTCATATTTGATAACCCTTTACCCATGCAATCCCAAGCATTATTTTTGTGTGTTAATAAATTAAATTTTTCATTACCTTGAACAAATTCATCCCCTTGCTTCGATACTACTTGATCTTGTTTTACAAAAGAGGTTGTTTCTTGTTTTAAGGTTTCCATCATTTGACCCACTGTTGCACCATCTGATGGCGCCGAACCATCTTTAACATTTGCTAAACAATTACCAAAACAATCTATAACTCCAACATCGCGTGTAATACAATGGTCTTTGATATATTTTAAATTTACAGCATCATTTTCATTTTTTGGATAACCTATATCGTTAATAACAAATTTATAAAAAGAAAATCCATCTTTTGTCTTTTCAGGTATCAAGGAATGTAAATAGCGTCTATTTACGCTGTCTTTTGCATCTTTAGGATCATCTACGTTGGATATACGTTTATTGTTAGCACTATACGTTTTCCCATTGAATTTTAACGTATTCTTTAATTCAGATGACAAATAACCTTTGTTTATTGCATCACCGTTTTGATTTGGTTTACCAACGTTGATAATTCTATGATTTTCTGCGTCATATGTGTTATTGTGCAGTCTTAATGTTGGTGATATCTTTTCCTTTAATATTTTTAAATTTATTGCATCATTTTCATCCATAGGATCTTTTATGTTTTTTAACCTTTTATTACTCATATCATAATCTCCATCAGGTGTCTGTGGTAAACCAGCACCTCTTTTTAAATTATTTGCGTAATATAATCCATCCGAGGAATAACGTCCGAACTTGTCGACACTCATGGTGCAACTGAATAGTATTTTAGGGAGCAACGCATTTTTTATAAGATTACCCCACGGTTTCGGAGTTCATCCACTAAAGCCACCCATTCGTTTTCCAATCCAGTATGACCTGCTTCTTTAGCTTCATGTATTAGTTTCATTCTATCCACCAATTTATTGATATTATTGTAATAAATCACATTTGTGTTATATAGTTTCTTCATTAAACCTGTACCTGTAACAGATTTGTTTCTTTTTCTTGGTTCTGGAGCACTTATATCCAAAGTGGATGACACAAACCTTCGTTTTACAGGTTTTCTTGGCATTATCGGCATTGGTTGTCTTCTCGTTGTTGGTATTAACTTGGATACAAATACTCTATATTTTAAAGACCTAGATCTAAAAACTGGTTGGTCAGCTAAATATTTTCTCCTGTATGCATTGGTGTGTTCCAAAATCTGTTTATACGCTTCCATGTCTTCTTCTTTAACTAACAATTCTAAAGGCTTTTTTTCAAATAATAATTCAAATAATCCTCTTGTACCCTTATATCTTTGATTACCAACAATAATATTATCATGTTCATCAATGTTTACCGGGCTATTACCAACCATTAAACCTTCTTCTGTTAATCTTACTCCATAACTATGGTAGTTTTTATTAGGATTTATTCCAGCTAACATTTTTATCATGTATTTCCTTCCTAAAGGTCCTTTGTTATGAATGTTTTCACCCAACAAGCTTATGTTTGACGGACCTTCCCTTGCTTCTTCTTCTTTTTCCTCTTCACTAGCAGTTGATACATCTTCATGTCCTCTTTTAGCTTTTACTTCATATAATTCTCTTATACCACTATAGTCTGGTGATTCTAGCTCTCTTTCGGGTTCTCCGCCGGTAAAACCACTATATGTAGAGGATTCCGGGTCTTCATCACTAAAATCTTCTGATTTTACATTTTCTCTTTCAAACTTTGTAATAGGTGCAATTGCATCTCCTTCCAAAACGGGTTTAGCAAATTTTTTGTTTAATTGTTTCAAGGGTTCAGTAATAGGTTTAAAAGTAGATTCAAGAAATTTCTCCCTTTCGCTAATACCTAATTTTAATACTCTGTTTTTATCCCGAATAGAATCACTAAGTGATTTTATTTCCTTTATTAACTTTTCTTGGTTAACCATGTTTGTAGCAAGACGTGTTGTACAACAATGAATGTTTTACATCATGATCAGTGTATTAGTATAAATTTATCAAATCCTATCCTGTATCGACCATTGTTTAACGGTTGTTCCTTTATAATTGTTAAAAACCCATACTTTTCAGCCCAAGCCTTTCCACACAACTCTTTAAATCGTTCAAATGACATATCCGCACTTACATGGTCATAATATAAGTGTTTTAGATTGGTTTCATCTTGTTTAAATACAATTAACATGTTTGCATTGTCTCTAATGAGCTGTTTCGGTATTTTGCTGTAAGTTTGACCAATATAAATGCTATCTATGTTGTTATGTCGACCCATGGCGAAGTAATTCCTTATTGTATTTTGATTTTCACAAGATACATCGTCAAATATGAATACTGAGAATGGTTTAGCCTCTTGCGGTTGCATGACACTTTCGCTTGCGTTAAATCTAAAATATTTAACTTCAGGCACATTATTGAGTATTTGTTCCAATAACTGATATTTTGGTTGTTGTAGTGACTTTGAAAATACATATAAATTATTAAAACGTAAGCCTTTAGGGTTTGTAATCAAATTGAATACTACATTTGTTTTTCCACAATTGGAAGAACCGGTAACCAAACAACGCACCGTGTTTGGTAACAAAACACCGTGTTTCCCAGTATTGAATTGAGAACCATCCACTGTGAATTCATCTATATTATTAATAGTAAAATTGTCTTTTTGCGGTATTATCTCCATCCTTTGTAATGGTTCAACCCATAATGATGCTCTATCATTATATTAGATCCTTTTTAGGTATCCAAGAATCTTCCATCTTATTAAATCCTAACCATCGTACTTTAACCTTATCTTTTTTGCGTTGCAACACCTTTTCTACTAGATATACATCACCTACTGTTGATTTTAACATTTCATGTCCATAAAAACCTCCTTCAAGCAATTGTCCTTTATTATCTTTTAAAATGTAAGTTTCTGGTACTGTAGGTTGCACCTTAAATACGGTAAATACCTCATTTGTCCAGTTTGGAAGATATATTTTACTGAATACACCTTTGTATTTGCTTATTCGCACTTTATCACCAACATTAAACCTTTTAGGCTTTAGTTTTTCAACTTTTGGTTTAGTATTCATTTTTATACGTTTTAATACAAGTTTTTCATTTTTATTAGTCACCTGGCTTGGTTTCATACCGATAGTTCTATGAAACTTGTTATTGTAATCGCTTATAAGTTTTGGTAACATATCAATCCATACGTGCGATCCTCTGTTAGAAAACATCTTATACATCGCACCTTTTAAAGTTCTGTTGAATCTTTCAATTATTGATGCTTTTACCTCTGAATTGGTTGAGTAATGGTTAATGTTGTGTTTTTTCATTAAATTTGCAAATTCCTTATTGAAATATTCTTTTCCATCATCAGTTTGTAAATGTTTTATAGTATGTTTGTCTCTTTGTATAGCTGTTTCCATTGCTTTTGTAACACTTTTGCCACTTTTATCTTTTAGCGGTAAAGCATCTGCCATTTTTGAAAAACAATTAATAATAGTCAATATGTATTTAAATCCTCTATTTTGTTTACTATAAGGAATCATTTCGATTAAATCCGCTTGATATAAATCATTTATTCCTTTTATCACTGTATTTCTTCGTGGAAACTTTCTTCTTGCAGGTTTATGAAGCTCGTTGACAATTTCTTGCTTCAAGTTCTTCATATTGCAGGTTTGAATGTTTCATGTATCACATGTATAATCACAATGAATGTTGTCTTAAATATTCACATCATTTATATAGGTCAAGGTCATCCAAACTTGTGTAAAAAAATGGGGAACACGGCGTTGGACTTGCCGTGTTCCCCATTTTTTTACGGAAGGAGAAAGGAATAAGGTCGAAGTTGTAGAAGGACGAAGAATAAGTTATTAGTCGATAGGGTTTAGAGAGCAGTGGCCAAAAGGAAGAGTGTGAATTTTATCCGGCATAATATGCCTTTTATCATCTCGAGCTGATAGTGCTCTTCTAACTTCAGTGACACTGTAGACCTCATGTTTAAAGCTTCTGATAGTGTTGAACGTTGCAGACATTGTAGAATCTTCAAACAAACAGGTCTTGTAATGGTCAAATGTCACATGTTTCTTCAAGTATGATGTTTTGACTCCTTTAGCTTTCTTCACTGTCGGTATGTCATTTTCCTTATACATCTTGAAGGAATATAGTTTGGACATTAGCGCAACTATTTCCTCCAAAGGCATTCCATTTGCTTCATCTTTAAATTTTCCGATTACTTTTTTATTCTTTTCATTGTAATTCGGATGGTTTTTCGGATAGTCAGAGAAGTCAAAATCGTCTTTGTATGGGAAACTCCTTAGGTCTTCATACATGTCCAAAGTCTTTATCCAGTAGATAAATGCGTCGGTATCCATGTATGCAACTCCAATGTTGTCTCTTCCGTAGTGTTTAACCATTTTGTTGTAATGGAAATCATACATCAGAGTTTTACTTATATCCAAAATCGACATTCCAATGTATAACGGACGATCCATCACTATTGTTGTTTTCTTCATACTGACGGCAACTAGATCTTCGTTTATAATCATGGATGTTCCAAAATTTGGTTTTTGCACTAATTTTTCTAATTTCTTAGGATCACTTACTAATTTTACAATCTTGTGTTTTCTTTTGTTTTCTAAGGTCTTCCCGAAGATGGCGTTGTTCATCAATTTGTAAAAGTCCTTTTCAAATGCTGATGTTGCTGCTGCTCTTCTTGTAGTGTTGGAATCAATATATGGTTTCAACCAACAAGACTGGGTGAATTCAATTGCTCTATGAATTCTCACTACACGTAGACCCAATTTAAGAGCTTGTTGAACTACCCAGTAGTGAGCCACATACCGATCTTTATTCTCCAACGTCATCATCAATTTTGGCCATCTTCCTGTCGGTGAAACTTCAGTCTTGGCTAGGAGAGGCAAGTCGTAGTGATGGTCATGAAGGTGCTCCGGATATTCGAAATCACAGTCCAAAATATAGCCTTTTGGACCATTCTTTGGAATCTGTGAGATATCACCGATGGTGGCCGGGTCGATCCATTTGAAGTCAGCGTAGGGAAGCGGATTTGACATTGCCCAACCATAAAGGTTGTTTGCGTCAAAGTAGCCAAGGTAGACCGATGGTTGTCTCTCGTCGAAGCCTGGGATGTACTTGTTGTTAGCTTTGACATGACGTGTTACAGCTTGTGTCAAACCGCCCCGTACACCAGATTCTATCATGAGCACCATATCAATATCTGTTAGAAGCTCCAATCGACAGTTGGTTGACTTTAGCATAGCTTGCCATGCTAATCCTGGAGATGTGTACGAGTGTAGAGGGTCCAGTCCATAGGCGGAGAAGCAGGTGTTTCGAAATTCTTCCATCACATCGCACAGCAGAGTTACGTCCAATTTTATGTAAAAGTCGGAATATTCCCCTAAGGTTTGAATGTTTAGTTGGTTCCAACACATTACAAGCATGATTGTAGTCTTCAACGGTGATTGCACTTTCATTTAACTTGCTATTGAAGGCTTCAATTGGTGGCAGACTGGTTTCTTCAAATTTTTCTGCAGAAGTTATGTAATCATAGGGGAACACTCCTTTACGCATTACTAAGTCCAATTTATCTTCAGGTACAATTTTGCTGGTTTCTTTTAGATCTTCTCTTCTTAGGTTCTCAGACAATTTGCTCAGACTAGATGACATAAATCTATAAGAGTCTACGAAGCGAAGTTTAATTTTACCTACTGTTTTTGAGAAACTGATGTACTTCTCCAATGTTTCAGCTAATACTTCGATTTTTCCATCATCTCGTCCTAACTCTGGGATAATGAAGTGGGAGTCATAGCCGCTAAGATTGTGTAACACGACTGGGATAAAGTTTGGCAGTTTGTAATTTATATTGCATGAATTACAAGCAGCTCCTCTGTATAACCCTGTCAGGTGATCGTGATCTCTTACTTTTTGATTTTCTTCACTGAAGCTCTTCTTGCATAAATAACATCTTGTTGCCAAATTGTATTCTTCTTGTTGATTTTGGTTCAAAGGTTCCATAGGTAAAACATTACCGAATAAGCGTTGCACCTTTTCAGCAATGTCATACAACTGGTCTACAAAATACTTAGCGGCTTCTTCCCCACGGTAGAGTATTGGAGTGGATGTTAAGCCATACTCTTGCAACTGTTCTTCAGGCAAAGTGGATTTCACCAATAAGCAAAAACTGTTAGGTTGATGCAATTGATATTTGGTTCTTCTAGTCACCTCACCATCTGGAAGCTCCTGTGGTATAGTAGATGCCAAAATTAGAGAGACTGGAGGCAGGTAGTCCTGGCCCGTCCTAATCCTTTATTGTCAAAACATCCCCTATTGTAGGGCGGCCGGCCGGTTCGGCACCGGAATGCCGCCCGGGTCTCGGGGAATTCTCAGAATTTTGGCCACTGCCTCAATTATCCAATAATCGAACCAATGCACGTACAATAAAAATTCATGGACTATGTGTTGCGTGTTGATTAGACGATTATGACAAAATTTGAATCATAGTTCTACGATGTTTAATAACCATTTTAAAAAGGGATAATCCTCAGACAAAATAGGAGTTACACCTTAGGCAGTGGCCAAAATTCTGAGAATTCCCCGAGACCCGGGCGGCATTCCGGTGCCGAACCGGCCGGCCGCCCTACAATAGGGGATGTTTTGACAACAAAGGATTAGGACGGGCCAGGACTACCTGCCTCCAGTCTCTCTAATTTTGGCATCTACTATACTAACGTGGATTCGAAATCAGCGTAGATAACTAGTGGAATCCTGTATTGGTGAACTGTCTTCTTAAACTGGACACATGCTCTAGATGGTGGTGGCAGGCTAATCTTCACTTCATAGTTGTTATTACAAAGCCGCTGGTGTTCCAACAACCATTCCAATCCTCCACGTCTTAATTCCTTGCATGTAAAACAAAAGCATCTCTTGCATATTGTTATCTTACGATTTTGTTTTGACACTTGTCGTACAACCAAAGATTCAAAGTTTTTAATATAAACATAATGTGAAATCTCACCTTTGGTTATCAATAATAAATCGGTATGGTTACTTTGCTCTACTTTTACTACTCGTAGTGGATACACATTGTTTGAATCATCTAAGCCGAACACGTTAACAGAAACACCTGGATTTTGTTTCTCAAATTTAGTAATTTGATCAAGACTCACAGGATACGACATTCCTCGAAAGTTATAGCGGTGTTGAACAGCTTCGTATGCTATGCTAGGACTAATAGCATTATGTCCCACGTATTTTGCTAACATTGCATACCGAAAACATTCATTGTCCTCATTTTTCACATTGATACATGATTTGGTATCTCGGATTGCCTTTGGTAGAGGGATAAAGCTGCTACCTCTCATACCATATCCATGCTTGTGAACCCTCACATCCATACCTTCAATCGATGATAGCGTCCAGCCAGATCCTCTTCCTTCGTGTTCTTGGAGTTTCATTAGCAGTTCATTCAAACATTCTTCTAGAATTTCGTTAATATCAGATGTGGTTGTAAGGGTTCGGTTTTTAGCAATGAATGCTCTCGGTGAGTTTTCACCATCGGTATTAGTAAACATAGCCTCCAACACCAATCCAAATTTAATAAAGTTCAATCTTGCCAATTCTTCCGTCAATGTTTTTAGAACTAGATTTTTAGCTTGGGTTATAAAGTTTTCCAATTCTAATTGCACATTATTAACTTTGAAATGAGTTACAACTGGTCCTGGCAAGGCTGTGGTGCGCAGTTGTCTTATATCTTCCACTTCTTCTTCTGTATCCTCTTCTTCCATATCCTCTTCTTGGGTACGCAGTTGTTTTACATCTTCCACTTTTTCTTCAATTTCCTCTTCAATAAATCCTCCAGCTGTAGATGGTCCAGCTCCGGCAAATTGAATAACACTTGGTCTTCTTCTTTGCATTAACTGTAAATAGCTAGCCCAGTCCTCCTTCTGCTTCTGAGGTTTTTCAAAAAACCGATCAATCGCATCCAAGTCTTCTTCACTTACTACAATCTCTTCTTTTCTATCCTCTTCACGATGCAATTCTCGGTGTAACTGTAGATAGTTATCACAGTCGTCCATCTGCTTCTGGTAGTTTTCCAATAACCGATCAATCGCATCCAAGTCTTCTTCACTTACAACAATCTCTTCTTTTCTGTCCTCTTCATGATGCAATTCTCGGTGTAAAACAAAGATATCTTCGTCTTGGAAAAACTCACCACAAATATCGCAAAGAGCCATTTTTTACAGTTTGGCTTTGAGTGTGCACTCGGTGAATGTCCACGCAATAATGAGCAGCGCGCTCAACCGGGTCCCTTTATACCCGAGGTTGAAGGGTGGGGGAAGGTGACGTCATATACATCCGGTTTATCAATCATGTAGTAGATTTGGCTTTTAAACACCCATTTTCAATACATTCTTCAACAGGCTTGATAAACCAATTATGTTTGCTCTAAATCCGCTACTTTGTACAAGTTTTTTCAAAGATGTCTGTTTGAGCAAGTTTATGTGGGTCAAGGTCATTTGGAATTATTATTTTCAGCGGGGATAGAGCACTAAGCAGCATCAATGACTACAAAGTGCTCTATCCCCCGCTCACATTTTTTTTTGTTTTAATTTCTTACAAAGGTAAAATATCACCAGTATTACCTCCAGAATAGAAAGAATTCTGTTGCGATGGAGCCATGGTATAGAAGTGGTGTATCCATCCAATTGGTTTGCCCTTGTTATACTCCCACAAACTATGCATTTATGCGGGTCAAGGTCGTGTAAAGATACCCTTTGAGCGGGGGATAAACCACTAAGCAGCATGCTAGTCCATTGCCGCAAAGTGATCTATCCCCCGCTCTGTTCTACAAAACCTCAATCAAGTCTAAGTTCAAGTCCTAGTTTAACACTTGGTTGGGAGACTTACATTAGTTTGATGCTTATTTCTACCGTTACACTTGCTCCATTCTCAAAAAGATATAAATAATATAATCCTGGATACTGTTTTGTTTCACGTCCTGCATGTTCCTTAATAAAGTCAAAAGCCAATCTTTTTTAATATTCATTATGAAACACTTCTCTCACACAAACAAGAATTTTTTCTTCCACCAATTTCAGTTGAATTGATGTTAGTTTGCTTACATCATCCTTGTCTATCAGAGGTAGCTTGTAGGTGAAAGTATTTGGCGGTAGTTTTCGCGTTCTGTCAAGTAAACAACAAAATTTTTTATACAATTTCTTCTCATTGTCTGTAATACTATTAATATCAATCAGATTATAGTACGAAGGTTTATAAGGTATACGACGAGACATTTTTGGTCACCGGTCTTCTTAAGAATAAGCTCCTGGACAGCCACTTCCAACGAAAGCTGGAGCATGAATGAGAAGTGCGTGCAACCTGACCGCCTTATATCGCCGCCGGGCGACCACGCCCAGGATATTAGGGGGGGGGGGGGGGGCTCGCACTTTTTGTCGGGGGGGGGCTCGCACTTTTTGTCGGGGGGGGGGTTAATTAAAGAAATAAACCCTTAATTAAAGAAATAAACCCTTATAGGCGTTCTTATGTTGCCATCGCTATAGTCTCCGAAAAGATACAACTATGGGGAAATCCAGACTTGTGTCTTTGTAATACCTACCAGTTAAAATCCAAAGAGAAACTTATAATATTTGGTTCAAGGTCACGCGAAACTTTTAAAAAAATAAGCCCCACACCCCCCTATGGGGGTGTGGGGCACTTGGGTTGTCATCGCTGTAGCCTCCGAAGAGACCCAACTATGACAACAGGAAACATCCAATGTCGTCTAACCTTCACCACGCAAGACTTAAGCATTTACTGCATTGCTAACAAATAACTGTTCCAATAGCTAACAAAAAGTCATTTACATAATTTTGAAAGAGGTTGAGGACAGCCCTAGTGGCTTATGTCCCCGGTCCGAGTGCAGAGGCCATCGGCTCATTACCCCCGTATAAGCGTACAAACGGACCAACTCCAATTTCTCAGCCGCATTGAAGCATGCATGAGTGGAGCCCAACAATTATAAAAAGTGGTTTTACACGGGGGCCTACTCCCGTTCCCTATCTTTAATATTTAATATTTAAGTTCAGCAATGCAGTAAATTTATATAAGTTCTTACTAGGTCAAGGCCATACGAACGTTAAAAAATTTCGGCCCCCGTACATCCATGGCGAACCACGAATGTTCGGGTGCCTTGGGGACAAAAAAAACACAAATAGCTAACAAAGTTTCATTTACATAATTTTGAGTTTCCAGAAGGGAAACTAACTGAGGACACCCTAGTGGCTTACGTCCTCGGTCCGAGTGCAGAGGCCATCGGCTCATTACCCCCATATAGGCGTACAAACGGACCAACTCCAATTTCTCAGCCGCATTGAAGCATGCATGAGAGGAGCCTAACAATTATACAAAAGTAACTTTACACGGGGGCCTACTCCCGTTCCCTGTCTTTACGATTTACTTTGAGCATTGCAAAAGCTCAAGGGGGAAATGCTACAACAAGCGTATACACTTTAGAAAAATATAACACACTTACAACACACAATTGAGCTCAACGTAGTCAATGCTGGAACAAGCACATACACATTAAACACATATGACAAACAAGACACAAAGGATAAAAGACACACACAGGAGACATAGGGTACAAGTAAAACACTCTAATATAGAACAATTCGCAATACCCAAACGCAAGCGCAATATCTTACAACTAATACAAGTCTTAAAGTTAGAGTAGACTTCGCTAAACACTGAAGGCGCCATTCAATGTTTAGTGATGTCTATGGCGGTCCGTCCCGATCGTTCACGTTCAACGCGCGGGAGCGGACTGCGAGCCGGCTCTGGCTGGGCCCCCTTATATCCCCACCGGGGCTGCCACGCCCAGGATATCAGGGGTGGGGGAGGGGGTGGGGGTGGGGTGGGGGTGGGGTTGGGGGTGGGGTTGGGGGTGGGGGGGGTGGGGGGGGTGGGGGGGGGGTCACTTCTCGTCCGGAGCAAAAAACTTTTTGGTCAAGGTCAAAAATTTTCCCGAAAAAAAAAGTTCGGGGGGGGGGGCTCGCACTTTTTGTCGGGGGGGGGGGGGGGCGCAGGTTAGTTAAGTGGGTCAAGGTCACCCACAACACTTGTACTCTAAGTGTTGGCTATACCCCCACCACAACTGGGTCCCTAGGCTGCACAACACCGCTTCGCCAGTATGTCTCCGGCTTCCATGCGGTGCGTCTTGCTGTTCTCTAGCTCTCTATATGTAAGTAATTTTACAAGTTCTGAATGTAGGTCACTACACTTTAACTCTGGGACGATATCGACTTGTAGTATTTCAGTGTTTTGACTCAAGGTCATCACACTTTAACTCTAGCACATCGGTTATCGTACCAGAGGTGCTTAATAACCTAACTTGTAATGTTTAGGGTGGCGTTTGCACGCCACGTGGTATCGCCATGAGTGTCCAGTCCAAGTTTTAATTTAAATTAATTTTACTGTAATCTTTTCCATTTCCACTTCGTTTTGCCAAAGTATAAGGTGTCGCTTAATAAAGTGGTATTTCTCTAAAGTTATAGGGGATTGCAGGGATACAATTAGTTTGTTTAGGAGACTCTTCATCTTGAAGTTTAACACAATTTCCACTTTGACTTTGCTTCCTCGGCTCTCACAGCCTAAGCTGTACAGAAATGTTTCTTCTAGTGCCAACTCGGGCCAAGAGATCAGTGTGTTGGCTGTAGGACAGCTCATGGTGAAGTGATGCGATACTCCAGCGTACCACCTCACCTTCCCCCACCACTGTAACCTTCCCCCACTCCTGCTGTTTCTCCCCACCTCTTTTCCCTTGACTCATGCGCTACAAACAGTCTCTCAGTATTGTGCAGACTTTTGTGAGGAGAAGCCATGTCGCGGGACGCTTTAGGTAAGAAACTTAGCCGTGTTAAGGCTTTATTAGTTGCTCACTGTCCACCACTTAAAGTTAAGAGGGTTTCGACTTTAGCTAAGTGGCGCAAACTGTTGCGCGGCCACCCTAGGTTTTATACAAAACAGACTAATGTCAGTTTTACTGATGAAGATTTGTTTAGAATATTGGAAGAAATGACTTTTCCTTGCAAAGTTCAGTTAGTTACTCCCATTCCTGACAATTTAGAGTCTTAGTCTCTCGAGTCAATATACCTAGAGTGCGCAGGGCCGGACAGTCAGTCGCTCGGTGTCTGTCGTAGGGTGCGCATCGCGGTTACAGTAATGATGAAACGCGGGAGTTGTATCGGTTCAAGGTCACTCGAGCGGTGTCACATGACGGTTTAGGCAGAGTCACGTTGCAAACTTTGAGTTTCCTCGGCACTTTTGCTGTTTCTCGTCTAATTTCGCTCCAAGTTGTCAAGGTCATTGAAACCTGACTAAAACTCGGAGCGTAGTGCGAGAAACAGCAAAAGTGCCTAAAAATTTTAGGTTTCAGCGTGACCTTGACCTTTGTGACATCGATGACGTCATCTTGGTGACGTAAGGGGTGATGACGTCATCGCCACGTCATTTCTGCAACGTCATGGGTGTGACGTCACAGAATGACGTAATTGGTGATGACGTCATCGATTGCGTCATCGATGACGTCATCGATGACGTCATCGGTGGGGTCATTGACCTCGATGACGTCATCGCTCAGGTGACCTTGAACTGAGCCAGCTCCCGCGTTTCTCCACTACTCATTTGAAAAGGACTTCTACAAATTAATGAACAACGCCATCTTTGGGAATACCTTGGAGAACAAGAGAAAACATAAAATGGAAAATTAGGGAGTGATCCTAGGAAATTGGAAAAATTAGTTCAAAAAACAAATTTTGGAACATCCATGATTATAAACGAAAATCTAGTTGCTGTCAGTATGAATAAAACAACAATAGTCATGGATCGTCCGTTATACATCGGTATGTCGATTTTGGATATAAGTAAAACCCTGATGTATGATTTCCATTATAACAAAATGGTTAAACACTACAGAAGGGACAGCATTGGAGTCGCATACATGGATGACGCATTTATCTACTGGATAAAGACTTTGGACATGTATGAAGACCTAAGGACTTTTCCATACAAAGAAGATTTCGACTTTTCTGACTATCTGAAGAACCATCCGAATTACAATGAAAAGAATAAAAAAGTTATTGGAAAATTTAAAGATGAAGCAAATGTAATGCCTTTAGAGGACATAGTTGCGCTGATGTCCAAATTATATTCCTTCAAGATGTATAAGGAAAATGACATACCGACAGTGAAGAAAGCTAAAGGATTCAACACATCGTACTTGAAGAAACATGTGACATTTGGCCATTACAAGACCTGCTTGTTTGAAGATTCTACAATGTCTGCAACGTTCAACACTATCAGAAGCTTTAAACATGAGGTCTACAGTGTCACTGAAGTTAAAAGAGCACTATCAGCCCGAGATGATAAAAGGCATATTATGCCGGATAAAATTCACACTCTTTCTTTCGGCCACTATTCTCTCAACCCTATTGACTATTAACCTATTCTTCGTCCTTCTACAATTTCGACCTCTTCCTTTTCTCATTTCGTAAAAAAATGGGGAACACGGCAAGTTCAACGCCGTGTTCCCCATTTTTTTACACAAGTTTGAATGATCTTGGCCCATATAAATGATGTGAATATTAAAGACAGCATTCATTGTGACTATACATGTGATACAAGAAACATTCAAACCTGCAATATGAAGGACTTGAAGCAAGAAATCGTCAACGAACTTCATAAACCTGCAAGAAGAAAGTTTCCACAAAGATATACAGTGATAAAATGAATAAATTATTTATATCAAGCGGATTTAATCGAAATGATTCCTTATAGTAGACAAAATAGAGGATTTAAATACGTATTGACTATTATTAACTGTTTTAAAAAATGGCGGATGCTTTACCACTAAAAGATAAAAGTGGCAAAAGTGTTACAAAAGCAATGGAAACAGCTATACAAAGAGACAAACATACTATAAAACATTTACAAACCGATGATGGAAAAGAATATTTTAATAATGAATTTGCAAATTTAATGAAAAACACAACATTAATCACTACTCAACCAATTCAGAGGTAAAAGCATCAATAATTGAAAGATTCAACAGAACTTTAAAAGGTGCGATGTATAAGATGTTTTCCAACAGAGGATCGCACGTATGGATTGATATGTTACCAAAACTTATAAACGATTACAATAACAAGTTTCATAGAACTATCGGTATGAAACCAAGCCAGGTGACTAATAAAAATGAAAAACTTGTATTAAAACGTATAAAAATGAATACTAAACTAAAAGTTGAAAAACTAAAGCCTAAAAAGTTTAATGTTGGTGATAAAGTGCGAATAAGCAAATACAAAGGTGTATTTAGTAAAAGATATCTTCCAAACTGGACAAATGAGGTATTTACCGTATTTAAGGTGCAACCTACAATACCAGAAACTTACATTTTAAAAGATAATAAAGGACACTTGCTTGAAGGAGGGTTTTATGGACATGAAATGTTAAAATCAACAGTAGGTGATGTATATCTAGTTGAAAAGGTTTTGCAACGGAAAAAAGATAAGGTTAAAGTACGATGGTTAGGATTTAATAAGACGGAAGATTCTTGGATACCTAAAAAGGATCTAATATAATGATAGAGCATCATTTTGAGTTGAACCATTACAAAGGATGGAGATAATACCGCAAAAAGACAATTTTACTATTAATAATATAGATGAACTTAGTTATTGGAACAAATACTCAATAATGTGCCTGAAGTTAAATATTTTAAATTTAACGCAAGCGATAGTGTCATGCAACCGCAAGAGGCTAAACCATTCTCAGTATTCATATTTGACGATGTATCTTGTGAAAATCTAATTACAATAAGAAATTACTTCGCCATGGGTCGACATAACAACATAGATAGCATTTATATTGGTCAAACTTACAGCAAAATACCGAAACAGCTCATTAGAGACAATGTAAACATGTTAATTGTGTTTAAACAGGATGAAACCAACCTAAAACACATATATTATGACCATGTAAGTGCGGATATACCATTTGAACGATTTAAAGAGTTGTGTGGAAAGGCTTGGGCTGAAAAGTATGGGTTTTTAAACAATTATTAAGGAACAACTCTAAACAATGGTCGATACAGGATAGGATTTGATAAATTTATACTAATACACTGATCATGATGTAAAACATTCATTGTTGTACAACACGTCTTGCTACAAACATGGTTAACCAAGAAAAGTTAATAAAGGAAATAAAATCACTTATTGATTCTATTCGGGATAAAAACCAGAGCATTAAAATTAGGTATTAGCGAAAGGGAGAAATTCCTTGAATCTACTTTTAAACCTATTACTGAACCCTTGAAACAATAAACAAAAAATTTGCTAAACCCGTTTTGGAAGGATATGCAATTGTACCTATTACAAAGTTTGAAAGAGGAAATGTAAAATCAGAAGATTTTAGTGATGAAGACCCGGAATCCTCTACATATAGTGGTTTTACCGGTGGAGAACCCGAAAGAGATTTAGAATCACCAGACTATAGTGGTATCAAGAGAATT